>JANHFL010002772.1:88048-111761 GCA_032468155.1 Oxyrhabdium leporinum | reverse complement strand
GAGAGAGAGAGAGAGAGAGAGAGAGAGAGAGAGAGAGAGAGAGAGAGAGAGATGAGAGAGAGATATGAGAGATAGATGGGTGATAGATAGATAATAGATAGATGATAGACAGAAGTATCCTGGAGAAAAAAGTGCCAGTCTCTAACATGATATTTCTTTCCAAGAACATTTCAAACTTTCAAGTAGGCCCCAAAGATTCTTAAAAAACAAAAATGGTAAATGTGTGTCTCTCTGTCCAGAACAAATATAGTTAAATTAAATTAAACTTTGGAGATCATGTGGAAGGCATTAGAAGGAACACAGGGTATAACGTATCTAATTTGACTTCTGAGAAGAGTGTTTTGTACTGTCCATGGAATCCATTTTGCGAGTACAGTGTGCCCAAATCACCTACCAAGACTGGGGGTGCCTGATTTAAGACTATTGGAAGACATCCATTCAAATCAGTAGTAGCTGATTCCCATTGACACCAATGGCTTTCGTCTATGGCTGTTCCCACAAGAGCATTTCTACTCCCAGAACTTTCCAGGGCAGTGTGATCCAAGCCCCAATCCTCTGTATAAGCATACAACAATGGTGCATGTACAAAAAGTGCAGGGTTGGGATTGTGCTGGCACAACTGCCATCTTGCCTTCCTGCCTCCCCACTCCAGATATCCACACATGGATGCTGCTATCTATTTCACAATCTCCCTTTAAGTGCTTCAAAATGACTTGCACCACCTTCACTTCAGCTGACTTTGAAACCCCGAGCCTATGATGATCAGTAGTCATCAGAAGAGCACAAGGAATGGCACTAGAGACCATAGTCACTACTGACCCCATTGAGGAGAGCAGGAAGTATTCCTGCTTTGGTGACGTAGCCAATAAACGGCAGAATTAGCCTGCAAGGAGGAAAGTACTGTAGGCTCAGCAGCAAACACAACAGGAGCACCCAAGCCAAAATAAAGGGGAAATATGGTTTTACAACCATGGCAGGAAAACATGCCCAGAGGTTGCATTTATGAGGTGAGGAGAGGAGAAACACCTAGTCTGCAACTGTACAATTGCCATTTTAAGGCATAGCATGTTTATTTTATTTTACTGGGCTTTAATTGGGTTTTGATCACATGTTTTATTGTACCCTATTTTGGAATGTTTAAAATGAAAAGTGACATGGAATTGTTCGAACTAAAAAAATTAATAGCATGCATTTCAGCTCTTAAGGACAATAAAGAGGCTACATGGTCCAGCTCATTGCAAAATTATTATCAGTCCTCCCAGGTAAACCAGACAGGAAACATGACTAGATGAGCTAAATCTACTTAATTGCTATATTAAGAGAATCTTGCAAGTCTGAAGGTAAAAATATCCTACTTCCAGTTTTAACTTCCTGATCTTTTCTAAGTTTCTTTCTCTGACTGTTAAGCCACCGGGAGCATCTCTCTGTCTTGTCTGATTGTTTTCTAGACAGTATCTTTTTCCCTCATTCCCCCAAGATCATCCACACATTCCATTACAATTGTAGCAATGCCCATAATCTAGGTATGATGGTTTCAGTCGAAAAGCCAGTGCAGTATTTCTTTCCATGTTTGCCAGCTGGTGGTAGCAAAAGAGAGAGAGAGGAGGCAAAGGACAGTGACTTAAGGTGGCTGGGGCAGAAACTGGAGTGGGGAAAAAAATGTCCTCCAGGAAAGAGGAGTACTTAGGCACTTTTGATGATTAGCAGCCAGATATTCTGACATGACATCTTGCTCAGGTCCCCCTCAAATATAGCAGTGTTACTAAGTAGATTTCAACTCCCCCATCTCTATCCAGATGGCTGGGGATTATAGGAGGTGAAACCTAACAGCTTAGCACGACATCAAGTTGAAGACAGCTGGGATGTAAATGATTTCGGTCTAAATCAGTTTTCGGTCAGCTTAAAGAAATGAGAGAACTGATTTTTGCCAAATATACCTACTCCATATATTTGCAATGTAGGGAGGATATCATGGATATTCCCAGATAGTTTTGTTGTTGGAGCCTTGTCCACTCAGAAAATCATTTTGACTTATTTTGATTTGAGGGGTCTTTGGTGCTCTCTGAGCTTGGTTGTTTCTTGCAGAAAACATTTCAGCCCTGAGCTACAAATATTCTTCTTTATTATTTTGATTTATACACTACTTTTCTGCTATGGCCACTCTGATCTGGCCAGGCATATCACAGAATAATTCTTATTAGCAGGTAAAATATGAAGGCTAAAGAGAAGTAATTTGCACAAGAACCAAAATATAAGGAAAGCTACTAAATCTGGGGTTTAAAAAATGTGAACAACAATTAATTAGCAGCAAACTGATACAGAAAATAGTACTTGTTTTCTGCCATCTGTAGCAAGATCGCAATTATTGCGAGTTTGAATAATCTGATATTCAATTTAGTGCAAATTATAAATTGATACCAGGACACATTTAATTAAAACCAAAATTTAGTGAATGCTTAGCTAGCACGTATGCGGTTATCGTTGGGGTTTTAGAAACTGTTAATATTTCTGTGTGCAAAATGGAGAAAAGGAAGATTCTGTCAGAGGAAAACTGTGACATGGAAGTGATGGAATTCATTCTCAAGATATCTTTCCAGCTGCAGAAGTTGTGAGACAAAAGTCATGGATGCTGATGCTAATCTTGATTGAAGTATGTAAATTTGCTGAGGTGTGGATAAAGCATTATGCATCCACCAGCATATCAATGAAGTTCTGAAGAAAAAGAAAACAGTCTACATTGGTAAGATATTTTGAAAGACAATAAAAGTGTAGATTTTTTAAAAATAATATTCTATGACTTCGTTAAAAATAAATTTAAATTATAAACATATTATTTTATCCTTTACTGAAGTATTTCATTAATTAACATAGAAATTATGTTTAAAAAAATTTGTCACTTATTTCCATGGCGCTGGAACCAATTACCATGTTTTCCATAGAAATGTCATTTTGAACAGATCATTTAGTAGCAGTCATTATCCACACTAATCAAGACATAGCTAGTAATCTGGACATTCACAGTCCAAATCTGATCTCTACCTCTAACCCTAGCCCTAACATAAGGCAGAGCTGGGACTAACCCTCAAATGCCAAACTAAGTTTAGAGCCACTACAACAGAACCAAAATTGAAAGTGCTCATGAAAATATAGACAGCATGCATCACTATACTCTCCTCTTACACTTACACACACACACACACACAAATGCTGGTCAAACATATACAACCTATACAGATGCCTGTAAAACAAGGAAGATGCATGAGGAAAATAATTAAGAAAAGTAAGAAAACATTACACGTGATGTGAACTGAGAAATGTACAGTACAATGCAGGAGATGAACCCCCTTCTTTCCAAACTTTCTTCTCTCCTTCCTTCTCCTCTCCTCTCCTCCCCTCCCCTCCTTTTTCTGGACAAGTATATTTCTAAGCAATAATTGGGCAGCAGCAGCTATCTCCCTGTTTTATTTTTTTAATTCTTTGGAGGCATAAAAATTGCTTAAATTTTTTGCTTGCTTAAAAACTCAGATTGGCTGAGAACTCAGAACTGCATTGCACCAAGAAGGTAATTCATAGACATTTGGAATTAGCAAAAGAATCAGTAGTAAGGTATTGGTTTGAAATTATGGAAAGCAGCCATGATCTTGGGCTGGTGTTTCTCAAGCTACAAGGAGGTACACAGAATCATTTACTTAAATCAAGGATTAGCCTTCAGGAACAGATTGTGAGGTGTGGTCTTCTTAGAAAACCAGATATTATCACGCACTAGAGACAAAAGAGTTTGACAGGGGTTGATGAAATATTGTTTCATTCTCAACTTTCATGAAACATCAGCAAACCAGTCAATCAAGCCTAATTACACAGTCCACAAATATATAATAATAAACCATTTCAGTAAGAACAGGAAAATCTGGAGCTTGAAGATTATAAACACGGATCTGTCACTAAGTAATCTGAAATCAGATGTAGGAGTTATATTTTTGAACATTGTCTCTCCCAGTGGGAATTTGCCACCAGGTGAGCTGTGAGCCTGAAGTTTTGATCCGCACCACAAGATGGGGGTGTTGGACTCGTTTTTGAAAAAGATTGAGGCAAATCTTAAGAAAAAAACTTCCCAGCCTTGAACTCTTTGGGAGCTGTAATGGAGAAGAATTCCCGGAATAGACATTTGGGCTTTGAGTATGCAGAAAGTTTCAGCATTAAGAAGGCTGTTTCAAGTAATTCACTTACTTACACTTTTATTTATCTATCTATTTTGAAGCAACCTGGCATTCTTTGTTGCTCTCTAAATAATGATGATTTTCCAGGTGGAAAGAGCTGTTTTCTCCTGTAATAAGGAAGATACTATATTGGAAAAGACTGAAAGAAATTTCTTTGATATCAAAGCTTTCATGTTTAAAATTGTGCAGAATATAGGAAAGCCCAAGATATCATCATCTTGCAATGCAGGAAATTCTCACTTTCATTTAAAAGGTAACTTCTTTCTGAAATGTGGTGTTTTCAGGCAGAATACAATGCTTTATTCTGATGTTCAAGGAGTTCCAAATTGTGTTTTTGTTTTCATCAGGGAATTTCAATTTATTTCAAAATAAAATTAAAAACAGAGATATGTGCTTGATAATAAAATGTCTACTTACTAAAGTGAAAGAAAATCATGAACTAAAGTTAGCATATTAAAGAGAAGCTCAATATCTAATAAAGATTAGATATACAAATTATGCAGTAGATGCATTGGGTGTGCATGTGCATGAAGGCATGACTGTATACATACACACATAGGTGTGCCCGTGCATAGATGCTTATACTTGATGGGAATTTCTGTAAAATTTCTATAAAACTGGTTCATACTACTGATGGATAAACATTGCATGATTCCTAAATAAATCATAATTGGCTAAATTCGCACAAGATGCCAATCCATAAATCACAGTTTATGAATCACAATGACTGGCTGGATTTAACATTGCAAACTAAAACAAACCAGACCAGCTTATGGAAACCAGTCATTGAAAATAAACAGAAAAATTGGCATCTTTTTTAGAATAATGAGGAATTATATTATTATCATATTGTATCTTATATCATATCAGTATGTGGTTTGGTGCACAGTCAGCCAGATGTACCGACTGGATTTGACCATTTTTATTCATCTATTAAGTCCTTCCCAAAGAACTGGGATAAGCAGATTTGGATGTTGGATGGTATTAAAGGTTATCATCACAGAATGTCGGCTGTTCTGAGTAAAGCCACCTTTTACAATTGACCGATGATGATTTTGTCAATGCCAATGGGGCTCAAGTGGTGCCCCAGTTGTACTATTGGTACTACCTGTGCTTTCCCAAAGGTGCTTTTTTCAACAGGCAACTGAACGTTCGGGTTTTTCTTTGAAGACGTTTCACTTCTCATCCAAGAAGTAGGGAATGGAAGGATTTATATTCCTTGCAGACAGCTAGTCATTTACATTCTTTTAGAGCTGGGGTGTCGAACTCAAAGCGCTTAAACCTGCCCTGCGAGGCCACCCTGGAAACTGTGAGGGAATGGCCCGCGGTGCCTCTGCCAGTGAAAATGGAGCTCAGGAAGGCTGTGTGTGGCCCTCCCGAGCTCCGTTTTCACTGGCAGAGGGTTGCAGGAGGCCATTGTAGCCAGACATGGAGCTCGGGAGCCCATTTTCCCTGGCAGAGTGCTTGGGCCACCAAAGGCGCCCCCAACCCAAGTGACGTCGAGCTGCTGATGCCCACCCTGGCCACACCCATCCCAGCCCCCCAGGGTCAAACACAACCCTGATGAGGCCCTCAATGAAATTGAGTTTGAAACCCCTGTTTTAGAGAGTCATTGAGGCCACCTGGAGGTTTATCTGTGTCATCAGAGTCACTTGAGTAGTGCAAAAAAAGCACCCTTGGGACAAGCATGACCTGGATGACTGAGAATCTCCATAGATACCTTTGCCACAGTTGTTCTATTTTTATTTTCAGGTCTTTGTATTTTGTTTCCTTCTCCAGTTCTTTCTCTTCTCTCCTACTGTCTCCAGGTACTGCCACATCCACTATCCAGACTTTTTCATCTCTCTTATTGACAGTTGAGGTGTTACATGGCAGGCACTTTAGCTTCTTCATTTTCTATTATTTCATCCATTTTATGGTCCCATCGGTTTTTGCCTGCAGGCAAAATGGTATTTCTTGCAGAACTTATTATATTATTATTATTGGTTCATCAGTCAGTTGTTCAAGACTGGATTTGACATTTTTATTCACCTATTGAGTCCCAAGAATCAATATACACAGTCAGTTCTTATTTAATGATAATAAAGCATGACATTGTGTGGCTGCACCAAATTACAACAGCATTGTGGCACTCCTGATTGTCATTGTTAGGCGAATCTCATGCAATGGCAACATCCCATAGTCATATGATCACCATTTGTGACCTCCTGCCAGCTACCCCATTGACTTTGCTTGTCGAAATTTGGCCATGAACATTGCAAATGGTGATCACATGACCATCAGATGCTGCAACATTATAATTGTGAGCTTATTGCTAAGCCGTAGAATAGAATAGAATAGAATAGAATAGAATAGAATAGAATAGAATAGAATTGTTTATTGGCCAAGTGTGATTGGACACACAAGGATCATGATCATGTGATCACAATGACAATACTGTGACAACCACAACTAATGTATGAGGACCAGTTGTAAGTCTTCTCATTCAGTGCCATCGTAACTTCGAACAGCCGCTGAACAAATGATGGTTTAAGAGGACTACCTGTATATCCCTTTATTGCCCAACGGTATCAATAGAGGAGAAAGATCTCTTTTGATCTAACAAATATGTATAAACTTTCAAAACTATTAAATCCCGAAAGCTTCAGGGACTGCCATGTTACACAAATTTGGGATGCAGAAACACTGTCTGAACAGAGGCAGGCCAGGGGTCCTTCTTCCCTCATGCCAACATACCCAACAAGTACACTTAAGTCTCCCATGAAAGGGCTTTTTAAGGTTGACAGTGCCAACCATCTCTTTGGCAGAAGCCGCATGTCACATGCTAAGTTCCTTGGCTTAGGAGAAAGGTCTCACATTTCTCCCCACTGCACACTCATGCCAAGAGAAACTGCACCTGTTGAATTTCTGCGACTTGTGCAGTTGGTTAAAAGCATAAAGGGTTATATAAGCTATCTATCTGGGAAAAGTCCTGTTTTGAAAGACAGTGTGTAATTTTGTTAAGACAGAGGTAAACTGAGAGATTTGTGTTCATACTTGGGGCTCACCTAGTTAAACTACAATAGGGATGATGAGGGCGGCAGTTTCTGGGAACAAAGAATTTGCTTTTAAACTTGAATGCTCACAAAGAGAAATGATGGATATCTTATGGCTAATGGAGAGCTGCTTTAGAAAGATTTATTATTCCACAAATATCTTTTTACAAAGAATTTATGCTAGCAGGTGGACTCAATCTGTTCAGAAGAAAATTATATACTCACAGTAACCGAGATTTACTTGTCTAAATTTGCCTGGATAAAACACACTTTGGTAAAGCAAAATGGGAACTCTCTGGAACCCTAGCATTTCATCTGAGGACATCAAAACAGAAAACCTCTCCTACTCGATGGAGGGTTTTTTTTTAAAAAAAATATTTTTAAATTTTTTTTCAACCCCTTCTCTGGCTTTTCTAATTATTTTTCTCTTTGGTTTTTAATATTTTATTATTTTGTCAAAATTCAGTAGTTATACAATTGATCTACAATTATGGCCAATTATTTCAGGAGTTTTTAATGGGAGCCTTCTAAATTAGCCCATGTAGCTGAGTTCACATATTAAACAAAACCATACTTAGTTGAGTAAACCACAATTGTATGGGTTCACATTTCTTGCCAAGTCATAAATCATGCTTAGAGACATTAGGGATGGAGCTGACAAAATGCATTAAGCCAAAAACAAACCAGCCACATGACATACTAACTCTCTATATCAATATGCATAAGATTAGCTTGTGTTGCATGTTATTATATTACACATACAGTATTAGTACATGGTAACATGAGGGTTAATTTGGAAGCTCAGTTGGTGCAAATATTTGCAAGCCATTTTCTGGAAGGGAAGAGTTAACAGCATGACATTAAAGCAATGTTCTACCACCAGCATTCTGGCTTCCCAAAATATGCATGATGTAATGTGGAATGGAAACCTCAGCAAGTTCAAGTAAAATATAGTGACTCTTTCAACATTTCGGTCTGGTTCAACAGCATACTAAGCTGGAGCATGGCTTGCTTGATTTAGGCTTGTTGTGGAAGATCAAGCAACAGTGGTTTATTTAATGGTCATAGTTATACAAGCAAAAGCTTACAGTGATGTGCACATCCTGCCTCATTGTCAAGGAAGTTCAGATAGAACCACCAAACTCGTGTCGTTATAGGGGTGTCATGTGATGTATCGGGACTTTTTTCTCCTTCGCTAAACCGGGCAGGGCCGGGGCCAGCACGTGACGCATCCGGCCCAGGGGCCACAAGTTTGACACCCCTGGCATAGAGCATTGGATTTACTGCAGTGCAAACTACATTTAGGAGATATTTAGTCCTTCTAGCTGCAAAAAGACTTGCTCCTGAGAAGACTTAAAGTAAATAAATCTTGTGTGTGCGCGCACATGCACAAACACACACACACACACACACATTCATGTATGCACCTTCAAAACAGTTTTTGCTCCTAGCAAGTAGAACTCATGGTCTTTCTAAGTTAAGGATTCCTATACACCGACTCCACTTCTTTGCTTTATTTAAAGAAATAACATTCAGTTGTTCCACTATTAAATAAAATATTGTAAGTCTGCATGAAAGACTCCCAAATCAGACTTTACACTATCTAATTTTGTGACTATATAATTTTCTTGCCAATAATATAGAAGTAATTTTCCTTTGTCAGCTGCCTTATGTTACTAAAAGTTGTCTGCCAAAATCTGAATGCCTCTAGGTGGCAGCAAAGAGGGAAAGAAACCTCCTGAGCTTTGGCTGCTACTTAGAGATCATACGGATTTTCCAGCCTAGATCTCGTAGCCTAGGACTCCCCAGTCAATTGAACAGACTCCTGGAGGTCTTGTGTTTTAAGATCGGCCAAAGTCATCCTGACTTAAATCGGCTTTCATGCCCCCATGTCCTTCTCAGCTAACACATATACACACATCAGTTGTCTTGTGCTCTAAGTCCTCTGCATTGCTGCTCCATGCCTTCAGTCCAATAGATTGTACTAAGGCCTGGAATGATATCCAGAAAAAAAAATCAGACAATGTGGCAGAATTCCTGGATCTAGATGGCAACGCTTTACTCATCATCCTCATTGTCAGAAGGAAGGAACCTTGGAGGTCTTCTAGTCTAACACACCACTCAAGCAGGGGACCTTATACCATTTCAGACAAATGGATGTCCAGTATCTTTTAAAAACCTCCAATTATGGAGCATCCACAACCTCTGAAGGCAAGCGGAACGCTGGTTTATTGTTCTCACTGTCAGGAAATTCCTCCTTCATTCTGGACTGCTTCTCTAATTGTTCAGTTTCCATCCATTGCTTCTTCTATTGCCTTCTGGTGTCTTGGAAAATAGCTTGACCTCCTCTTCTTTGTGGCAGCCCCTCTAATATTGGAACACTGCTATCACGTCACCCCTAGTCCTTCTTTTCACTAGACTAGACATACCCAATTCCTGCAACCATTCTTCATGCTTCTACTCTGAATGTGAAAGCTAGAATTGTCACAGTTTCAAGGTTTTTCTCTGAAGTAAAACATCCCATCACATAGTAAAGTAATGGGCCAGGAAAGTGTCTGGAATACAATGTTCCCCACTGAGTTGTAGTTTTTGAAATGGAGGGAGTTGTTTGTTGTTAAATATGGGGGAGAATTCAGTCATGGGATTCTGCAGCTGCTACTGTCTGATGCAGGAAGATCCATGAAAGGCTGCCATGTGTCATCGCTTGCAGTGTGTGAGGACTCTCTGTAAAGTCTCTGACACTATCACAGAGAAGGTTTGGTAAGAAAAGCACTGAAGGTTCTCACATGCTGGCACACACAGAATCACTTCAACAACACTAGACAAAGAACCTAGGTGCTAAATTACTAATGTTTATTTTAGAACCTTGGGGACTCTTGTGGGAGAAGGTATGTATGTGTGACCATAAATGTTATTTTATAAAGGGCACAATTTATAGTTACTTATGTTCAGAGGGGTTATTTCCCAGCATGCTTAAAAAGCTATGAATGAATTACACTGAGTCCTGATCTGTCACGGAAGGGCTATAAAGTTTGAGGTCATTCATAATAAAACAAAGAATGTTCCTTCTAAATGTCAAAATTGTTGAAAAATTATGGTGGATAATTTCTGGCATGGTTTGCACCTAGCACAATCAACTCTATATTCACATCACAGCAAGCATGCATGTCACTCAGTTGAGGTAGCAAAAATAAAGATTATTTATTAAACATCAACAGATATATAAAAAAGTTAACCTGCAAAAATGAGATAAAAGGCAGGCAAAAGTAAAGAAATGTAAACAATAGGCAAGATAAAAGAGGAAGAGAGTTTAGTAAGAATAATCTATGGCAGGGGTGTCAAACTCAAGACCCGCCAAATTTGGCCTGCGGGGTGCTTAGATCTGGCCCATGGGGTCACCCTGGAAATGGCAAAGGACCGGCCCGCGGTGTCTCTGCCAGCAAAAATGAAGCTTGGGAGGACCCCATAGGGTGGCCCTTTTCACTGGCAAAGGGCTGCAGGAATCTATCATAGCTGAAAATGGAGCCCGGGGGCCATGTGGGGCGCCCAAGCTCTGTTTTCACTGGCAGAGTGCTAGCAAAACAAACTACTAACAAAAGTGGATCCCCCATCCCCGCCTGCGCCATCACAGGTGCCCCCAACATGAGTGATGTCAAGCTGGCCACACCCACCATGACCACACCCATCTGGATATGCCCATCCACATACACACCCCGAGGTCAAACACAACCCTGATGCGGCCCTCAATGAAATCGAGTTTGACACTCCTGATCTATGGTATCAGTATATCTATAAATCAGAGCCACTGAAATGGGTACTGCAGTGGGTAATTAGCATGGACACTCCCAAAGGGAATGGCCTTGGTTATTCCTTTTATGTATGTAATTTATTAATCATTTTATGTACATAACAGTAGCAGGATAGAGATGGAAAGTAGGATATCAGATGATTCCTCTTCTATTCTGCACCATAAAAAAAACAATTAAGCTGATGATGATGATATGCCAACAATTATGTCAGAAACTTTTTAAAAAAGACTTCTTTCTTTCTTTTTACTGGTCTTTTTTGTTATATGTGTTACGGTATGTTCTTTTTTATCTAATAAATCATTCTAAGTTGAAATTACTATAAATTTATACGAAAATGAAGGAAGTTTAGAAAGCTGTATGGGACAGACTACGGTGCTCTGCATTGGTTTTATGAGACACACATTTATGGTAAAATATCCAAACAAAAGTTTATTTCAATTGAATTAATTGGATTAAAAGTCAGTTTGATATCTTATGTTACCAGTCAGCTAACCAAAACTGCCAAAAGAGATAATGCAGTCCTAACAGAGGGATAGTTTCAAGATCATGTGAAGTGATAGTGCTGTTTTATGTATACCGCACTGGTGAGATTACACTTGGAATACTGTATCCACTTCTGGTCATCATGATGCAAAAAAGATGTTGAGACCCTAGAAAGACCGCAGAGAAGAGCAGCAATGATGATTAGGGGACTGGTGGCTAAACCATATGATGAATGATTGAGGGAATTAAGTATGTCTACTTTAATGAAAAGAAGGACTCTGGTGATAGGATAACAGTTTTCCAGTCCCTGAGGGGCTGTCGCAGAGTAGAAGAGGTTGATCTATCCTCCAAAGCACCTGAGGGCAGGACAAGAAGTAATGGGTAAAAGATGTTCAGGGACTTAGAACTAAGGAGAAATGTTCTGACAATGGGAACAATTAATCAGTGGAAGGCTTACCTCTGGAAGATGTGAGTGTTCCTTCACTAGAAGTTTTCAAGAAGAGACTGGACAACCATTTGTCCAGAATGGCATAGGGTCTCCTACTTGAGTAGGGAACTGGACTAGAAGACCTCCAAGGTCCCTTCCAAATCTATTATTCTATGTGCCATATTTATATTCTTAACATACTCATGTGAAACAATATTTCAGCAGCTGTCTTCAGAAAGGTCTGGCTCTTCAATTTGATCTTGTAGTACATTTCAGAGAGATGCGGTTGTCACTAGAGCAGAGTAATGGCTGGAACAGTTGGCTTCTCCCAAGTAGCTTGGCATGGGATCCAAGAGATGCCCACTTTGATTTTATTTTCAGTGTTGCAAATGATGGTAAAAGGAGCCAGAGCCAGGAGTTATTGACCATCCTCTCCTAAAGTCCACTCCTCTTGGACTACACGTTGGCTTCAGGATCTCACACAGAAGAAGCCCCACAAATGCTCTTCAAAGCACCCATCACTCTCACACTGGGAAATGTCGCAGACGACTAAAGGTTCTGACTGCTCTACTGTCACAACAGAGATTTTTCAGTTTTTGGAAATAAAAAGTCCAGTAAAAAGATTAAAACCCTTTTTTTCTTTTCCAAGTTCTTTTGCAGATGACAAAAGCCCATTTTTCACATTGACACAGAAATATTTGACAGTACACAGACCTTCTGATTTTTAACAATTCTAGACCAACTCTGTAACTACTAAACAACTGCCTTACTGCCTTAAGTCCACCAATGAAATCTTGAAGGCCTGATACAGTCACATGGGTCAGCTGCTCAACTTCTATTGTCAAAACAGATGGAGATTGTTTATTGAAGTCTCCTGTGTCTTCTTAAAGTCATGCTTCACCCAGTCGGAGCTTCTGGCATGCTAAGGGATCACTTACAGAGCAGAGAGACCTGCCTGGGACATATTGCAGCATTCTACATGCTGGAATGCAAGTCAGAGTTTTTGGCACAGGAGCGGCATTCATTCTGCTCTCCGACCAAATTTTCCCAAGTGTTATGATGATGATGATGGCGGAATGCCCTTTTAGTCCACTCTTTCCTAATTTGGTTGTGGTGCCTTGAATTCTTAGGAGTGACATTCACAAAAGATCTGAAGGGCACCAAGTTAAGGAAGACTTCCTGTTGTTGTTTCTCAAAGATGAGTCAGGTGATATTTTCCAAAGCTGCTGGTAAGAACAGAAATGCACCTAATGGCTAATTGTCACCTCTGAGAAATTTCTCACCATCTGTTGCGATGCAATGCTCAAGTTAGTTTCCACTTTCTTATGTGTCTGAACAGCCACACATAGTACTAATTGTCACCTGCCTGTGGATTATTTTGCTCTGTGCAAAAATGAACTTTTTTGATTAGAAATATAATCTGTCTTCTGGAGTAAGGGGATAATGTGATATGGCTGGTTAATGATTGGTTTAACTTTGAAATTTTGTATAAATAAAAAACTGGAAAATTGCTTTCGTAATTGTGTCTTTCTAGAGGCAGAACTCAGAACTTACACATTGGCATAAACTTCATAAAATATTTTCTGTTTACTATTAGTGGATTTTCTGAACCTTATGCATGCCATTTAAATTATGAATAAATGAGTCACTCCATAACAAAACTTCAATGCTAAACTACTATTAAATGGATTTTGAAACAGACCTTGAGAAAGGTAGTCTCTATATTAGAGATCCAGAGATAGAATGGAGTGAATATGCTTATGATAAAGCTAGGCTTTATGCGATTTACTGACCAAATTAAGCTAAAATTTACTACAACCACAGAATAGAGCATGTGGCATAGGTACAACTGATGCTGATAAGTTTGTATCTCTGTCTTCTTCTCTTACAATATCTGTTGCCTATTGGGTGATGACTCTAGTACAGGGGTGTCAAACTCAAGGCCCGGGGCATGGATCTGGCCTGTGAGGTACTTAGATCTGGCCCATGGGACGAGTCTAGAAACAGCAAAGGACCGGCCCATGGTGCCTCTTCCAGCGAAAACGGAGCTGAGAAGGGCCGCATGTGGCCTTCCCAGGTTCTGATTTCAGCCACGATGGCCTCCTGCCACCCTCTGCCAGTGAAAACGCAGCTTGGGGGGACCACTGGCAGAGGGTGACAGAAGGCCATTGTGGCTGAAAACAGAGCTTCAGAGCCTGTTTTCGCTGGCAGAGCAATTGGGCCACCACAGGCACCCCTGACATGAGTGACATCAAGCTGGCCACACACACCCTGGCCCCCACGGTCAAACACAAAACTGATGCGGTCTTCAACGAAATAGAGTTTGACACTCTGCTCTAGCATATAGAGGAAAGTGGATTAAAATGTGAAAGGAAAAAATAGTGAAAAGCATGAATTAACTAATAAAATGAAAGAGACCAAATTGGTAGGTTGTGTGCCTGCAAAACTATGAGAAAGGGGAAGAACGAAAATCTCTAGACAAGAAGAACTCGTTACTTCATGTGCAGCCTGTTCCATTGGTTGATAGCTTGCGCAGACAGAAAGTTATTTTGATGTCTACCCTGAACTGCTTCCCTTATACTTTTGGCCCAGTGATCTGGACCTGGTCTCAGCATAAGCATAATAAAGAATAAGACTGCTACTATGTGAAAACTTTTCAAACATTTGAAGGTTGCTGTCATACCTCCCTTCAATCATCTTTTTTGTAAGTTAAACGTATCCAGGAATTAACCATTCCCCACAGACTTTGGTTTCCAGGCCTCTCATTATCTTGGCAGCCATCCTTTGAACATGTTCCAGTCTGTCACTATTCTTTTCCAACTTAGTCATAGTATTCCAAATGGGCTCTATACCAGGATAAAGTGGAATAATAATGTCTTGTAATCTGGATGCTACAGTCCTGTTAATACATCCCAAAAATGTCATTTGTGATATTAGGAGTTTCTTTACAGTGATGGCTCATATTTAACTTGGGTTCAGCAAGGACATTCAACCCTTTCTTGTGTTCAATTGAGCCGCAGTGGTGCAGTAATTAGAATGCAATACTGCAGGCTACTTCTGCTGACTGCCGGCTGCCTGCAATTTGGCAGATATCTCAACAGGCTCAAGGTTGACTCAGCCTTCCATCCTTCTGAGGTGGGTAAAAGGAGGGCCCAGAGTGTTGGGAGCAATAGGCGGACTCTGTAAACCACTTAGAGAGGGCTGTAAAAAGCACTGTGAAGTGATATATAAGTCTAAATGCTATTGCTATTGCCATCCTATATTTGTACCTTATGTTTTTTTCTACCCAGATGCAAAGTTGTACAACAAAAATTCACGTTGTTAAATTCCATCCCATTCATTTACAGCATCTAGATTTCATCTTCCCAGTTTTGTATCCTCTGCAAACTCTAAAGCATCTCTTTTGACTCCATCCAAGTAATTGATAACAATGTCGAACAGCCCAGGGCTTATGGCACTCCACACGATAATTCCCTTCAAGCTGAAGAGGAGTCACTAATGAGCACTCTTTGGTACAGTCATTCAGCCAACTATGAGCTCATCTAACAGTAGTTTTATTTAGCTCACACTTACCATTTTATGAGGGAGAATTATTATAAGGCACCCAGTCAAATGCTTTACTCAGATCCAGATAGTCTACAACATCCAAAGGAAATAAACATGGTTTGGCACAACTGGTTTGTGATAAATAAGGACTACTTTCTGTTAATAATAGCATGCTGCTTTATAGTCTGCTCAGAGATCTTACCCAGTATTTATATATCTAGTACAAGCAGGTGTATGGTTTCCTGGGTCGTCCTCATTCTCTCTTTTGAATATGAGGATAACATTTTTAAATAGATATTTTTCTTTTTCTTTCTGTTCTTTTTTTCCTATCTTCTCTTCTTCGTTTTGATTTTAGTTTGTATTATCTTTTACTGATGTAAAAATCTTTAATAAAAATATTTCAAAAAAATAATTTTGTTTGGATATTGGTCACTGAAAGTCTTGTTTACGTTGATAAATCCTGGAAGTATCCTTTGCCTGTGTAATTTTTCGTGTCATGCCAATGGAAGAATGATCACCGTTATCCTGTGTTAATCAGTGATATTTTAAACAACATAGAAATTTTATTGAAGCAAAACCGTTCAAAGTTACAATGGCACTGAAAAAAAGGGATTTATGACCCTTTTTTGCAGTTACATCTGCAGCGTCCCTATGCTCAAGTGATCAAAATTCAGATGCTTGGCAACTAGTTCATACATATGACCATTGCAGTGTCCGGGGTCATGCGATCACTTTTTGCAAACTCCTGACAAGCAAAGTCAATGGGGAAGCCAGATTCACTTAACAACCAGGATACTAACTTATCAACTGCAGTGATTCACTTAACAATTGTGGCAAGAAATGTTATAAAATGGAGCAAAAGTCATTTAACAAATTCTCATTTAATAACATAAATTTTGGGCTTAATTGTGGTCATAAGTTGAGGACTACTTGTATTTTCTGGCTAACGAGTTCAGTTCTTCTTGTCGTTATGAGTTGTGTCTTTCATGCAGAATTGTTGCTTTTTCATTGCCTCCCATTACCCAATAAGCAGAAGGAGCAGATCTCTTCCCTCCCTGCCAAAGCTTTTACATCTGGTTTTCATACAGCTTAGCCACCCATGGTGTCTTCAGCCAACCCCATGGCTAACCAGGCTACCAATTTATTATATTTATTATGTTCTTCTGACTCTGCCTTTTAAGGAAGATGAAAGTTCCTAAAACTTCATGTATATTTGGAATTGGTTTAATGATTTTTTTTTAACGTGGAAGAAGTAGATGGGGGACAGAAAGTGGGAGTCCAGCTAAGAAATGCATTGTTTGGAGGAAGTACATCTCCCTGCTGGAGATCAGTTTGGTTATTATTTTAACAAAAGGCCCCAAATAACAAATCCAGTTTACTAATGACTAATAACAACTCTATCTAGACCAAGTTTAATTTCAGCTTGTTTTTCTTTATTCAGCCTACCAAACTTAAGCACTGTATAAAGATGCTGATTGCTCCTTGGAGTTTGAAGGCAAAGAACAGTAGACACTTACCTTACTCCAAAAATTTGTTATGATCGCTCCGAGAGGTTTTATGAACAGCATAAAAGAAAATGGAAACCCACAGAACACCACAGGTTAATCCCCTGGGTAGTGGAAAGTGGTACGTTAGCACCACCTTCTGGATCTGCATTAAAGAAAGGACTGAAACAACTGTAGAACAATTCTACTAGAATCCAATTCTGCCAGATAACCCAGACGACGATCATACAGTAACCAATAGTATTGAATAATGCCAAGAAATCCAATAGTAGTATGACTGTTCTGTCCCTATTCAGTTCCCTTCACAGATCATCTACAAAAGCAAGCAAAGCCCAATAGAAATGAGTTTGGATAATCAAAAGCATCCAGTTGCATCTGAATTTGTGAATCCATCACATTCTTGACAACTTATCTGAATGTTTCAGACTTGCTAAGTATTAGAAAGATCTCTTGAATTAACAGAAGTTTTGTTCAACAGAGAATATGCCTCCTTTAGACAGTGGTAACACATCCTCACTCACCCACCTTCCTTAACGCAGAATTAGAAGCAGTATACTGTAATTCTTATGTCTCCACATGCATAACATTGTGAAGATGAAAAGTTAAAATTCATAGAAAGGATAGTTATTAACATTACTTTCTTATGAACTGTCCAATACTGGAGTCCCGGTTTCACAATGAGCCGCTAGCTATTCTGTAACCTTCCCTATCACCTAATAACGAAGGTATCACACAACATGAAAAAACAACAACAACCCACCAGTGTATTTTGCACAGGTCCAATTTTTACTGTTTTCATTGCTGTGGATCAGATCTGCAAACAGTCTTCAGTGTCTGCTTGATTTCATCCCTTCCCAATGGGTAAAATTTGCGGTCCATCCGTCCTTTCAACTTCATCTCTTTTGGCTTACTACTAAATTCCAAAAATAGCCTGGACTGTATCAATATTACTGATAAATAAGATGGAAAGTTCCTTGAATGTATTCAGAAAAGACTAGATTCAACTATTGGGTCCCCAGGTCAGATTATTTTAATTGTGCCACCATCTCAGCAAAAGTATAAATTGCTCAAAAACTGACCAAGGTGTGATCTATCCATGACAAGGGAGTCACAGAGAATTTTCCACCTTCCGATCACTTGCTTGGTCCGAATCAGGTGTTTGCCCTCCCCCATGCGTGGATCAAAAAGGTTATTCAGATGCTTCTTTCTTTGTTATGGAGGCTGAGGCACGACAATTTAAGTGGATACAAGGTGGTTGCAACAGTCATGCTCAAGGGGAGCTCACCTATGGTTCCTTATCAAAGAAAGGCAAAGTATCAACTAGGGTCCTACAATTTTAGTTCCAACCAATGTTCTTTGATATTATTAGTGATTTGGATTGAAAGATAGTTGGAATGCTTTTCAAACAAATACAATTCCAGAGAAATATACTCCTTGAATTATTGATATTTATCAGGTAAGTAAAAAAAAATGTCCAAAATTAAGCAGGGGGTGTTACATGTATGCATATTTTTTCAGTCTATGTCGGTGTTGTTCATTGATTACAATAGGGTGGGTAATTCTTGGGTTGTAAATGGCTTTCCAAAGCTCCCTCAAAGCAAAGATATAGCTTCTCATCTTGTTTTAGTAGTAAGCCCCCCCAAAAAAATGCAATTATGTGCTATTGAATAGGTCTTAACATGTGGAAAAGGGAAAAAGTCTTCTCCCTCAAACCATCAATCCCAATTTTTCTATTTTCATTACATAATTTCTTCTTTGTGCACTCACCCTAGTCGATGGCTGCCCAAAAGATTGAATCTGGCAAGGTCTTGTGGGTCATCCTGGGGAAAGCAATTACAGAATGTAGCCAGGGGAAAAAAGCATGGTGGATTCAAACGTGCATCCCAACAATCTCAGGGGTTTTTTTATTATTAGTAAAACCCTAATATATGTAGAAGGCAGAACAAAAAAGAATGTTGTCTTGGATAGGAAAGCAAAGGATCAATGAAAAAAAAAAGGAAAGCTTTAAAGAAATGGAAGAACTGAAACATTATCTCGCAGTGCAACCATCTTTCCAGGAAGCTCTCTCTTGATTTACTTTAAATAGCTCAATAGCATTAAAGCAACTTTTTATTAGTGTTAGTATTATTTTCTCGGTGTGTGCTGCTTCAAAGAACAATGCTGTGGACTCATAAAAATGCAAAGGACAAATCGGGGGCCCTCGGCCCCATAGATATGCTGTGCCCACTGTGCAGCGAGACACGTATAATCTGTAAAATGTCAGCTTCAAAGTTCTGCAGAGATTGGTGTTACCCCTGACCTTTGACCTGACGACTCTAGCTGGGCCTTCATGCTCTTTTGCCCAGCTGTTTTAAATAAACGTGCCCCGTTTTTAAAAGTGCTTGTTCTCCAGCATTTGACACAAATAGCAGTAATAATATTAACTCTTATTGGAGACAGCAGGGGTGGGGGCAACCTCCACTTTTCAGGAATCCTTTACCGAAGACCAATCAAAGCCTTGCCTCATGGAGTGAGTGGCGGGTTAATAAATATGTCATTGTGCTAGAAAATATTTGAACAGGACTAAAAGAAAAGAGCAAGATATACAATAAAAGGAAAACATATTACTGAGGCTTCCTGTCAAAATACACAGGGGAAGTACTTCAGTTTGACCATTTTCTTCATAAAGAAGCACGGCAGGCTAAGACAAACAAAGCAGAAGATTCTGGTTTGGCCCACTGCTGGATATTGGAGTCTCTTGACTTCGATGAAGTAAAGCTAAGAGGCCAAACCAGGTTTTCTACAACAAACCTATTAAGTCAAGCTGGCAGACATGTCAGCCTATTCCTGGTCTTGGTTGAAATTGTCCATCTGCCTTGTTTCCCTGTTATCTATGTCTGTCTTCCTCCAAACAGCTCTGCATGATCTATAATGAAAGAAAAGAAAAGAAAAGGCTTTGGAGAGATGCACATGCCCAAGACTTTTTGTGAAATGCAGTAGCCATTTTGAGTGGCTACTGGAGATTGAAAATTGGGCTAAGCAAAGACTCAAATTTCAGGGTCCAGTGCAACATGAAGAAAGTGCACAAGGGGAGCAAGGTAGAACTGCAGAGAGAAAGTAAGGGGAAAGACCTCTTGGAAGACCACTGGCCCTGGGCAGGCTCAGGAAAAGATCAAGGTGCCATCCTTTCCCATTCCCTGAATAAAACTGTGTTGGTGGCTAAATCTTTCTATTTTGGGCAGCGATGTATAAGATGTACAAGTGATGTACAAGTGTAGGGTAGAGGTGAAGGCACCAGTCTAGAAACCAAATGAGCTTGGGCTAAAAAGAAGATGGCAATGGCAAACCCTTTCTGAAACATTGCCAGAAAAACTGCAGGCACTTGTTTAGACAGTCTCCATATATATTTGTGCCTTCGAATCAATTTTGTGTCACTGTCTACCACACCTGAAGGCACAAGCTAAAAAAAAAGGGGGGGGGGACACAAAACAAAGTCTGCCTCCTGTAACCCCTCGCTGTGTAGGGACAGGGTTAGCCTGACTTTAACCAGAACCTCTACAAAATTGGCGGGTGAAGAAGTTACATGGCACACAACCCAAAGAATTTCTGGAGAAAGCTGAAGGCTTCAATGTACACGTTTAAAAGATTTTTAATTTTTGACCATTGATGAGAATTCTGGAAATTGAAATATTCACAGAAATATACTCAGGTTGAGGAAGGCTGGGGAAGAATGTTACATCTTCCCTAAAGAGATAGATGCCCTAAAGCAGAAGGTTTGACTAAGAATAACATGCTACTTGCATATAAATTAAGATTGCCTACGTTTTGAGCGGACGATTGTTCAATGGCTAGGAACACCTTTTCAAAATTAAGTCTGAGGGCAGAAAGTTAGAGTGGGTGGAATTGTAGTACAGTGACATCATAGCAAATTGATGTGTAGATTACGCTCATTTACGTGGTTGCATGCATTTCCTTTGTTTTTGTTTTATAAATCAACTGAAAAATCAGACTTTTGCTACTTGCTCTTTTGCAAGTGAATTTACATGGTATAATTTTCATTATCTCTCGGTCAGAAAAAAATAGGTCACCACTAACAGTCTGAGGGCAGTGGGTTGTGTGTCGTCCCCCCCTGGTCTAAGATGTCCATCGGTACAAAGCCATATCAGTACTGGAATGGATACATTTCAAACTGAGGCTCTCAGGGAATAAATATAAAAATGCTTTTCCAAGATTAAGCAGGAGGTTTATCCCAGCATCCAGTTCCCACAATGATCAAGTAGATGTCACTGGGACATGAAGATTGTAACAATTTCCCATTCATGTTCCCCACCAGCCAGTCTTCAGAGAGTGTTTCCAGATGAGGCTTTTATTATGGAAGCAGCAGGCCAAAGAAAGTTGCCGGGAACCATATGACACTGTCTTCCATACTTTATGGATCTTCCCATCATATCATTTACTTTTTCTGTTATTGAAACTCATCTGTGAGGGGAGGAAAAATGGGGGTCTCTGAACTACAAATGTTGGTTGTGAGAAGGATGTAGAGACTTACTACCTTCGATCCTGAAAAAAAGTTGTTTGGCAATACTGTACATCGTAAATAAAATAACATTTTATAGACTGTTTTAATCCCCCCTTTAGAGAAGTACAAATATAGATGTGATTGTTGTAGAGCAGATGACAAAGGAGAGATAATGGGCTAGTAGTGCAGCTTCACAGCTGGTTTCCCACTGTCATTCTGCAGAGGTCAGCATTGTCCATAGCATTTTCTCGAGTTGATTCATGAAACTGCAAAGCCTATAAATATCTTTTGCTGCAATAGAAAAGAAGACATTTCACCAGAAGATATTCCTCCTTTCAACCACAGATCCTGAAAACATAATTATTTTGACGGAAAACACCTAGTCTTTGTGTTTTCCTGGTATGTTCTGTCTTACTTCTAGTGCTCCTAAACTTATCCAACTGTATGCTTATTGCAATGCCACAACCAGCTAAAACCTTATATCATGTTCTGAATTATTAAATATTATCCTGCATATTTTTATGTGTATTCATTCCATTTGAACTTTCTTTGGAAACTAGTTCATAAAATAAGAGATTCTGGGGTGAAATGTTCATGGCTAGATGTGGTCTTTTTATGCTGATTTTCTTACAAAATAGCCAGGGTGAGGGCAAGAATGTCCTCTTTTCATTCTATGATCATCCCTTAGCTGATAGCAACTCTGAATTCTCTTCCTATCATTAAATCCTAAGGGAAGATAGGGGAAAAATGACTCTCATGGTACTTTCTTCTTAGTGGTGCTGCTGGAGCCCATACTTAAGTGTTGAGAATTTCTCCTTCTCAATTCAGAGAAATCATCTATTCAATCTGTGCCCAGAAATTAAACAGAAACTGTTGAAAGGCCACCTGGGTTTTTCAAACATCATAACTATATCTATGAGCTTGATCAATTTCCTCTTGTACACACATGCACCAGCATGCTGACCTTGTTGTAAGGATTTCCTTTGCTGTAGATTTTAAGGTACAGCAGCAGAGCTAAATCAATGGAAATGGTGTGTTAGCAAACATTAAAAAAAGAGTCCGTTGACCAAATCAAAAGGTTTGATTGAACTCCAAATAGGTCCAGTTCACACTTTGGTTCCAAGCAACTATGCCATGGAAACTGCTACATGTGGGATTAACTCACCTTTACCCCAAAGATTGAGTCTAAATTCTAAAAAGTTCAAGAGTAACATATCTTTTTATGTTTTTCTGTCTCTAGGGCTGATTCAGTTTTCACACACACAAAAACGTATGTTTGCAAAGTGAAGAGAAACAAGTTGCTCTCTGCAGTAGATGGCAGCACCTATCCAGCCCTGTCGAAATTTAAAAGGGTAGCCACCAAAAAATTCCAAGATTAGAAGTTAGACTAGGGAAGCCTGGTTGGGGAATTCTAGGCATCGGTCCACATGTCTTAAAGTTGCCAAGGTTTAGAAACACTGGACTAGGGACTTGACAACTCATCCCGAAAGAAGGTAGTAAGCAAATCACTTCTATATTTTTGCCAGAGTAAATGAAATGGATGTGCATTTGGTCACCAGGACACTCAAGAAAGTGTTTATATTTTATAATCTATCACCATTCAAGTCTTAAATTTGTATTCTGTTAAAATTAGTGTTTACACGAAAGCTCAGGTTCCCACTATAAAGCAGTGCCACTTCAGTACGCTGTGAACAGCCCTGTTGGATGTCACTGTCAGCAGGAATGTTGCAGTCTATCTCTAGCCACTCATAGTGTCCCACAGCAATGCTATATCAGGCAATTAAAAGAGCAGGAGTCTTCTGCGCTCAGCCATCTGACGTAGCCGGCCCATAAGTGGCATCAGCAGTTGCTCTAGTGGGACCCTGTCAGCTGCCTGGATGAAGAAGCCAGAGCCATTTATGAAGTTGGTTCCAAATGCTGCAGTTGTTCGTATTGAAAGCCTACAAAAAAAACCTGTTGAAAAAAAACAAAGGTCTTTCAGGGCTAAGCAACTTTCCTCTTCTACCCCAATATTAACACCCATTTGTTGCTTCCTGGATTCTTTTGATTTAGATTTAGATTTAGATTAACAGAGTTGGAAGGGACCTTGTAGGTTATCTAGTCCAACCCCCCACCGAAGCAGGAGACCCTACACCATTTCTGACAGATGGCAGTTCAGTCTCTTCTTGAAAGCTTCCAGGGATGAAGCTCCCA
>JANHFL010002772.1:66798-77263 GCA_032468155.1 Oxyrhabdium leporinum | reverse complement strand
AGAAAAAATGAATTGACTACCTACTAAAATGTTGGAAGCAGCTGAAGAGAGGTAGAAAAAATCAAACATCAAAGACGGGAGAAAAAT
Organism: Oxyrhabdium leporinum; assembly: GCA_032468155.1. Lineage (NCBI taxonomy): Eukaryota > Metazoa > Chordata > Lepidosauria > Squamata > Cyclocoridae > Oxyrhabdium > Oxyrhabdium leporinum. The sequence continues at coordinate 77,176 of JANHFL010002772.1, read as the reverse complement.
TGCCCAATTAAATTCTGAGTTCCAGAGATGAGCAAAGAGAGACAAGGAGTAGCAACTAAGTAGGCAAGTAAATAAATGTTTATTGATGTCTGAAATGTATTCACTATTTAAATCCAGTTGGACTCTGGGATTTTACAGTATAGTATATATAACAAAATATACTTATGATAATGCATGTCATACAAAATATAAAACAATACATCAGTAATGAAACTAAATCATTCCCTGATGACGTTGGACTTAATCCTGAAAAGCCCACTGGGATCAATAACTCTTTACAACTTTCCATTAATCATTTCCCATCAATCCAATCAATCCAAGTCATCTCTATTTCAGCTCACTGAATACCAGTATTTTATAAAATCCTTGCAGTAGTACAGTAGTTTACAATGGAGACAGAAAAAATTCAAAAGCTTGGAAGAAGCATCATTTTCTTCAGATTAACCATTTATGCTGACTTTTTTTTTTAATGCAGCTGCTTACAGAGTTCCGGATTTTGTGGATTAGTTTAATTTTTCAAAAAAAAATGCTTTATAGAGAATTAAATAAAAAAGGGTTGAACTGGAAATGGTCCCAAATTTCCTAAAGAGTGGAATTTAGACTCTTTCTGTCTGTATCCACATCCTGACTATTCAATCCAAATATTTTTCCCATCTCTACCTTCTTCCACTGTCTAGCTTTCAAAGTATCTACCCATGCCCCTGTCTCCCTTTTGAAAATATCTACCTACATCTCCAGGTCTCTTTTTAAATCTCTTAAAGTATTTTCCCCTTGTTTTATTTCATCAGTCATTGTTATTTTTATTGTTGTCTCCTTCTTATCTTCTTCTTTTGTTTGCTGATTCATCTGTTCTATTTTTTCCTCCATTCTTTCTGTCGGCTCCTCCCTTTCATGGGCGTCTTGATCTTTACTCATTGTCCCTTGTACTATATTTTCCAGCTTTCCCTCTATGCCATGCATTATTTTCTTAATCTCCTTGTGGTTTCTTATGTCCTTTATACTTTGATACATCAATGCCATATCTTCCAATGTTCCATTCATTTCCCCCTGAGGGATCATCTCGTCTTGTTTTAATAGGTCCCCCCCTTATCCAGTAATCCAGGAACCATAATTCAAACCTAAAATTGCTCTTCAAAAAATACACTGATCATAATTCCTTATGTCACATAGTTAATCCTTCAGATATCTTTAAGTAGTCCAGGAAGTTCTTCAAAATCTCTTTAAATACATGTCAATCATGTATCATGACACTCAGGGGTCACTTTAATTAGATATCTTCCTTGTTCTCACATTTAAATCTCCAGCAGTCATAGGGTAGATGCATATAACTCAGTAAATATCTTCACAGTCCTCCAGATAAGTATTGTTTATTCCATATAAAAAATCTTGCCAGGCTTGTAAATGTATGTTGTATTTCCTTTCATCAGCAGGTGGTGCTCTCCAATGAAATTTCAATGTTATAACAAAACCAACCAGTTTCAATCCAATTTTATTTTAATTCAATTTATAAAAGCAGGGTTTTCCAATCTAGTATTTTTCTTAAAATGTTCGCTCACTGCTTTAACAAATAGTTCTGCGCAAATAATTCTCCTGGATTTTTCTTTTTGGGGTTAAGTTTTGAGTAAAAAGGAATCCTCTCACTCAATTCCAGACACTGTTCACTAACTCCGCTCCAGCACCAGTCTTAGCTGTTCCTTGGCTGTCCCAGCTTCATGGCAGCCATCTTCTCCTCATCATGGCTGAGAGGAAAAAGAAAGCCCCGGATCAGGTAGGAGAGATGCAGCTCTCTGCGACCTCAGAGGGCATCCATCTTTGCTTTGCCGCCCCTACAGGGCGGCTTTGGCTCCTTTCGGAGCCCACCAACAGGGAGAACTGAGCATGAAAGCACGGAAACCCGCTCTCTGTAACGTCAGCCAGAAGTCCTCTATAGGCTGTCTTGATGGGTACAGAAATAAAGGCAAGGTATAAAAGGAGGGAGACAGGTAGTTAAGAAATATGAAGTATAACTATAATAAATATATAAATTTCCTGACAGTTAGAAAAATTAATCAGTGGAACAACTTGTCTCCAGAAGTTGTTGGTGCTACAACACTGAAGGTTTTTAAGAAGAGATTGGACAAGCATTTGTCTGAAAAGGTATAGGTTGTCCTAGAGGGTTGGACTAGAAGACCTCCAAGGTCCCTTCCAACTCTGTTATTCTGTTATTCTACTACCAATATATATAAATAAATCATCTTAGTATAGACTGTTTCTATGCAGTCTTGAAATATGCCAAGTTGTTGGGTGTGTTTTTAGTTTGATTGGTTGGAAAGACTATACACAGATCCTTCCAAGAAATAAAAAAGAAAACACTGTTTGGACACAGTTGCTGTTTGGATACAGTTACTGTATGTGCACAGTGATGATAAACAATCAGAAATGGAGGTTAGTCTAATTTGTGTAGATTGTTAAGGCTGGTTAAAAGTCACTCGGTCTCTCAGTTAAAGCTAGACTATATATTTCCCTTATTTTTAATGCCACTTAAGTTAATGACCAAAGCAACATTTTTCAGTAATTAACAAATTATGGACAATTTGCTTATCTAGAACAGTTTTGCGGGAGGAGGAGTGCATAATGGTTGTTGTGCTGGATATGCCACTTGCTATTTTATTTTTTAACAATATCTCTGTAGGAGAGGAATTGCTGGGAATGAAGGATTTACCTGAGGATGGCATTTTGATTTGGATGTTGCTAAGGCTGCAAATCACTATGTTAGACTACAACTCACAGCATCCCCAGCCAGCACCTGCTTTGCACCACAGGACCTGTTTCAGAATGCCGAAGCATGAGCACAACAGACTGCTGTTGAATATGTTGTCTCAAGTCCTGATTACTATGGGGAAAGAAAAGCTGAAAGCACAACATTTTAATATCTCATATTAGAAATGAGATCATTGGTAGATGTGTCTTTTTCCACAATTTTGAGAGTCAGCAAATATCTTTGGCTTGGGAAAGAGTCCAGAATTTGGGAAACCCTCAGAACAATGTCATAGCAACATGGGCACATGCAGTTGAAAAGAAGATTGTCTAAGAAATTGATGGGGAGCATTGCTGAGTTCTCTGAGCAACTAGTTCTATCTGTTGAGGGGCAGCTAGCAGTATCTATCCATGTGCCAGGATGAAAGTTTTGCCTACTTTGAGGCTCTTCACATTTGTAGTTTATACTATCACCCAGATGTTGCTGTGGCAATACAAAGCCTGTCTACATCAGTGCTCTATCACCACAGTAATGGCTGGATGAGTCTATCAGTCACTAGTGTAGATGGCTTATACTTCAGCCATAAATCTGCAAAAAATAAAGACTTAATGAGGAAGAGTTCCACCTCCTTTAGTTGGCCATTTATTTTCTTTTTGTACTTTATTAGTACCACTTGGCTGTCTTCATGTGACAGTGGGCAACAAACTAGCCAGCAAAGGAAGTGCTCATTCAGATATCCTTATCATGACATGAGGTTGTTTGATAAATGTTTGCTGAGGACCTGTCTTCAGAACATAAATCCCATCTGACTATCTCAGCTGCTGAGGATGGCCAATCTAAGGTGCTCCAGCATGAAGCCAGTGATTATTGAAATACAAGATTTCATATGCAAACATTCTAGGGCACCTGGAAGAGGAGCCCTGGGAGAGTAGCGATCTGCTCGATTCCAACCGACCTAGCAGATTTTCAGTGACACTACTGCACTTTGGAAAATGGGAATGTTGACTTTTTGTAATGTGGGTGTCATGGTTCCAAGTAATGATCCCAATCAGTTCAGGAGTCTGAGGCTGTAACTTTTCTCAAATATCTTCTTTATTGGGTACATCATATCGGCACATTCAAGTGAGAATGCACTCTAAATATTTTCTGCATTTTGGTATAATTAAAAGAATAGATATTCCCCAGTGTCACAGATCACGTTGCCCAACCAGGTAAGCGGCAGGTTTCTCAGCTGCTCCATCCAGCTGTTATGAGTGCTCATTGAGATGACCTTGGTTCCCATGAGCTATTGCTGTTATGTCTGACAAATTAGAAGAAAACATTTCACACTCCATTGGTCCCCCCTCCCCTGTGCCTGTAAATTTCCAAGCTGATTAGAGCTCCATATAGGAATGATACAAGGAATAAGAGTCTAATTAGCTAAAATATTATAACTTGACTATGTAGAGCATCTGGTTGCCAGATCTGAGATCTAAAATGCCAAACTCTATATTGTGCTGTTATATAATAGCCAATTAGGGTTTTGTTTTCCTAGCTCCATATTGCCCTACTCTCGGCCATATATTTGCTATTTATGTTCCACCCCTGCTCTGCATCTTCTGTACCCTGATATTTTCCTTGTATCTCAGGTCTATTGGCCAAAAGTATCAAAGCTGGCCTTCCTCAGGACCCAATCCTGCAAAGTTTAAACAAACCTAGCACTGTAGCTGTGCAACATCATTCCCTTTTACCATCCTCACCAGGTGTGCCTGCAGGGAAGGTTAAAAAAAATATGTAAAGATGGCGGCCACAACTATAGAGTTAAACACCTGTCACCTTTTGATGTGCTGTGATGCATATGAAAACAGATGAGGCTTCTATCACATTGTTGTGGCCATCATCTTAACTTTTTGAACCCTCCTCTGTAGACACCCCTGATACAAAGTTCTCTTTGTTATTTCCAGGCTGTATGCATTTTATTTTATTTTTTTTGCTTTTGCTTTATGAATGACTGACAAAACACTTTCTGAAGTCTGTTGCCTTGATCTATGCTTTTTTCTGCATATGTACAGATTGTATCGGTTTTCTACGTCTGCAAATATTTTTTTAAAGAATAAAAACCCATTCTTAAATGCTGGTTATACCACAAAATAAGGAATTTCTGTTATTGGAGTGTGTGCTTTTTAAATAGCTATTTAAAAGACATTAAGAACCAATTCACTTTTTTTAAAAAGGGCAACAACCCAGACATATGTACTTGGTGAGATACTAGACTTAAATTTCCTGTAATAAAACCCTCATTTCAAATCCTATATTTCTGTTCCCTCCCTATTTATATGAAATGAACACATGCAGTTTCTGAGAATCTCATCACATCTAAACTTGTGTCTGGTGTGGATCTGGTTTTAAAATCTGCCTGCTTTACCCAGCTCTTCAAACCTGGGCATTGGAATGGACAAATTATTGAAAAGTCCAGTATTGTCTATGGTTTTCTAAAATCCCTTGCCATAGCAAAATGAGTGCTATAAGAGGAAATGGTGCTTTAGGGAGGAAGCCACCATTCACATCATCATAGAAGAAAAAAATCTGGTCTGGTGCCAAGCTAGGAGAGAGGCGCTGGAAATAAAATGGAGGCTGATTGGAGAGAAGGATTCCATTTATTGATGAGCAGAATCGCACCATACAGTTCTGGGACAGCTGACAAATTGGTTTGATGAGTGCAAGGATTTTCATATAGTTTCTGAAATGCTGCAGGGGGTTGTGCAATGTAGTGAGCCTGGTGTCTTTTGCTATTTTAATGGTGGTGGGTTAATCCTATTATGCCCTAAAGGTCATGTCTTTTTCTTAGAATTTGTGTGGGGGAGATGTAAATTCTTAATCCCATCATCTGAACCTGAAGGTGTTTTGTTTGTGAATAGGCTGGCCTGGATTTCTTAATGGGCACAAAATATCCATCTCTAAAGATTTCAGGCATCTGCTGGAGGCTGTTTTACTATGGAGGAAATTGGGGCTGCTTCTGCCTCCAAGAGAATATTTTTCAATTTCTCTTTTGGGGAAATATAATTTTCTGCCTCTTTTAATATTTCCCAAAATATTTCATTCTTCTGGGGAGGGGCTTCCCACCATCTGCCAGGGGCAATAAGATGTGCTAATGTCAAGGGAGGTCAGTAAGTTGATCTGAAATATAACATTTTTCTCCACAATTACAGAAAGATGGAGCAACATCATAGACCAGATGGAGGAGAAATTTCTCACCACTTCCTTGCCCCTTTATGAACTGCAGGTGGACACTTGATCCTGGAGGCCACTGATGATTTTGGCTGCTCAGGATCTAGCCCAGAGCCCTGAAGCTCTGCAAGGGGTTTTCTCCTCCCTCCAGGATGGCACTGTCAGAGCTACCCACCAAAGAAGTGCTGAACCCATTGAGAGAAAGGTGGCAGTCGGGATATCTCTGTAAATTTGGCAGTTCACTCAGCGACGCTTTCATCCAGCTACACACCCTTAAATTTGGGTCTCTTTCCCTGGTTACATTCTCTCTGGAACCTGTGAAATGGCCTCTAGGATGGAAGAAGTTTCCCCCTGTGGGAAAGGAGCCTCTGTCTCCAGATCCTAAGCTCTGGGATGTCTCCAGAAGAAACATGGCTGCATTACAGAAAGGAAAAAAAATTAGTGAATTCACACATTACATTAAGCCAGGGATGGGAAACTTTCTGGGTTGGGGGCTACAATTCCCTTACCAGCTGAGAGGCCACAGATGAATTCACTGGAAATTGTGAGCACATTTTTCATTGTTGGGGGGATTTAAGAATAAGAATAGAGCAGGAAGCCTCTGGGATAAATTCTGCTCCTGTTTTCACCCTTCAAAAATGCTGCCTCCTTCCAAAATTGGCCAAAAATAGAGCTGCCAAAATTTGACCACAAAATGGCTGATCTTGGCAGCATGTTTTCAGGATAGATGGGGGCTTGAGGAGATTTAAGGCTGGAAAGAAGAACGGTTTGCATTCCAGGGGCCTCTTTTTCCCATTTTCAATGTTATTCTGGAGAAAAAATGCACTATGTAAAATTGGAGCTTTTGTTGATAAAATTCAACCTCACAATCTCAGGGCATTAAGAGGTATGTGTAGGCCATAGGCACATCTTGCATTAAGCCATAATGTTACTTATTTAATTTTGGTTTAATGAAATAAGAAACCAGTTGTAGTTTATTTTACAAACTATAGTTTAGTGTCATGGATTAATTCAGCCAGGCTCCTAGCAGTATAAACTGTGCATAAGTATATTTTCAATTTATAATCTCTGATTAGTGGTTGAAATCTTCCCTGCAGATCCTGATGCAAAGACTAAATAATGTTGACCTAAGAATTTGCTTTACAAGAGGATTCACAATATCTCTCAATAAAAAAAATAAAATTTTTAGAGGTAATTTTATGGCTGTAATTATCCAATATTTGGAAGTCAAAAATGTTTGTTCTTCTAAGCAATCCACCCAGAGATCAATTAATTACAGAGTAATTAAATACTAATATGATGAATCCTCATTAATCTAGAGAGATATGTATGCTACAGCCAGGTTAATTTGGACTTTGGAGTGCAAAACCTAGAAGGAAGGAAACTAAATATCCTTGTCAAAGTCAATACAAGGGTAAAGTCACTCTTTAAATCTAGGGGGGGTGGAGAAACAAATACGAAAAGAACAGACTGGAGGATGTCTAGACAGTGAGGGGATCAAAACTGGAATAATTCAAGGAAGCAGAGGAAGAAATTATATGAACACAAATATGACATGGAAGAAGACTTATTCTGCCTGACAAGAGAATTTACCAGGAAGATTTCAGAAGAAAGCCAGTGTCTAGGACGGTTTCCTAATTTACATGGATCTCGATGTAAGCAAATCTGGGGATTTTACTGTTGTGAATTCAGGATAGAGCCACAATAGGAAAAACTGTAGCCAAGACAAAGCCCAGTTAGGGTGCATCCTTCCCTCCAAAAAACAATAAAATCCGTGAGAACTATTTTATAAACTTTGTAGGATGGCTAAAATTTTTCTTCTGCTTTTTTAGGCTATGTTTTAAGAGTCCAAAATGCTTACAGCAGGAGCAGGAGCCCTGAAAGACATCCAGGATTGACCATGCAACCATGTAATATTAGAGACTCCAGGACATACTGTATTTGTTGAGTAGAAAAGATTCTTAGAGTCAATAACATTTTGGACTCATTGATAAGAAGGTGCGTGCACTCCTTGAAGTTTCATTGAAGTACTGTACTTTGTTGTCTTGCTTTTGGAACTGGTTTAAAAGTGACCAGATCTAAGAGCTAAATTAGAGCTGACACTGAATGTATCAGCAGATTGGAGGCAGGTTGATTAACCTTATCATCTCAGGAGATGAAAGAGGTTGGCCCTTTCTTGTCCATGTGAAGCAATTATTTCTCTGCAACTATATCATTATTGAAGTATGTATGTTATTGATATTATTGCCTCTGCAAAGTTTTTGAGGCCAAGTGTATCTCTGTTGCCACATTCTCTGCAGTTGCAATCATACATTATAAATCGTAGGAAGGAGAGAAGGGAAATTCCTCCTTTAAGCATTGTTCTATTCTTCTTTCACTTCAGACAGGTTTGAAGACGGTTCTGGCCCAGCCTTCCGCCATGGTTTAGGTCATCTACTCTGGCAAGCTGATTAAGTAATGCCTTTTCAAGCAAGGGTTCCATCACGACTAAATCAAAGCAGATGTTCAGCTTTCTACAGCCAAGAAGAGAGCAACTAGAGAGGACAGAGTATATGTATGTGTTCATGTGGGTGTACTTTTAACAACATTTTATAGCATGTCAGGAAAAGGTTAGTTGTTACAAAAGTTTTGTACTACACACAATCATTGCATTCCCAGGCAAAGTCTGCAAGAAATTGAATGAAGAAAAGGAAATTCCAAGCAGATACTGGGGAAAAAAAGGATTCTGTGCCCTGAAAAATACTAAATACTATTTTTATGCACAAATAATAATGTTCTTTTTTCGCCAGAGGTGGAAGGAAACATACTGGGAAAAATGTTAAATAATATTGCACAATATATTATTAGGAGAATACTTCAGGAACCAAAAAGGCAACTGTTGCCAATACATCGGTTTGGGAATGTTCTAGTAGGGCTGCTTCTGCCAAAAATATTGGCAAGCAAACATTTTTCTGTGAGACACTTAAAAGAAAAATAATGGATTTGCACAGTTTTAACAAGAGCAGAGAGGGGAGTTCTATAAAACTGACTTCATCTTATATAATACTGTCTCCTTATCAGGCCAGTTACTCCGAGAGGTCTTCAGCAAAAAGCTTTTTCATTCCTCATACAGACATCGACATTTCAGTTTGGTCTAGTGGGTGACGGTATCAGGCTGGAAAGCAAGAGACTGTGAGTTCAAGTCCTGCCTTAGCTGTGACAGCCAACTGGGTGACTTTGAACCAGTCACACTCTCTCAACCCAATTGATGTTGTTGTGGAGAAAATAGGATGAGGGGGGTATGTATTGGATATGTTTGCCTCATACACTTAGAGAGGGGTAGTAGACAGAACAAAATTCTTTTCAAGAGAGTCAAGGACATACCAACTGGCACCTGGAAGAGGAGTGCCAGGAGGAGAGCTGAAGTTCAATCTGAAAGAGGATTGGGGAATGTGACCTTTGAGTATGGCCGGGAGGTGGATCTTTGAATTTCTTTTGGGTGGGGAAAAACCTGGAATTTCAGATTCAGGTTTTTCCAGATGTACCAACATGGTTTTCTCTAATAAATTCTTACTTGGGTATAATCGTGTCTGAGTGCTGACTGGACGAGCGGAACTTTGATGGAACCCTGGCAGTAATCTGAATCTCTATTTTCAAATTTTGGAAGCTCCCCGATACCGGGGGGCTGTCAGGAATCCTGAGCCCCAACAGTGACAGATGGGTATATAAATAATCAAATGAAATAAATAAAAAATAGAGGGTACTTTACTTGGGTAAGCTTAATGACATTGTATGGCAGAAAGATCTAGAAGTACTATGAGGTGAACATCTAAAAAGACCAAGCCAGTTTTGGGCTGCATTAAGAGAAGGGTTGATTCCAGATTATGGGAGGTAATCAATCATCCAATAATACATTTTGCTAGTTAGACCATATTTAAAATACTATGTCCAGTTTTGAGGAAAGCAACTTAAAAGGGACATAGATGCTAGACTGAATTCAGAAAAGAGCTACCGGGACAAAGGATCTGGAAATCACACCTTGTGGGGAATGGTTAAAAGATGTGAGCTAGCTTGTAGAAAAGATGACTGAAATATGATAGCCATTTACAAATATCTAACAGACTATCATATGACAGAGGAAGTAGAGATGCTCTTGGTTTACTCAGAACTCTGGTTCTATTAACCATTACCATTCCCCCACTGTGACTGGATCATTAGACACAAACCAATGACCTCACAACCCACAGGTGACCCTCCTCTATATGTCTTATAAAATCAGTACAGTACAGTTATTTTTCCTGTAGTGCTCCTATAGATACATGAAAGTGGCAGGAGTGTCCAGAACATTCTTAACCTGGTTCATACATGTCTGCATGTCAAAAGAGGAAGAAGAAGAAGAAGAAGAAGAAGAAGAAGAAGAAGAAGAAGAAGAAGAAGAAGAAGAAGAAGAAGAAG
>JANHFL010002772.1:28293-46027 GCA_032468155.1 Oxyrhabdium leporinum | reverse complement strand
GGCACTGCTAGTTTGGCTGTCATATTTAGAGATGTTGGCCATGTTGACCAGGGCTTCCACTGAGAGCTGGCCCTTAGGAAAATATGCATGTGGGACTTTCACATGTTACAACGAACCCTCTTACAGATCTAGAAATCTAAAGATGCATTTTAAGGTAAACTTGGATTATTCCTCTCTCTATTTCAAAAATGGAAATTTCACCGAGTTCATGGGAAATAGGGTCATTTCCTCTCAATATTTTTCCATTCAGCAAATACTGGCTGTTTTCATAGCACTTTCTCAAAGGAATACAATTCCAAGTGGCTCCTTTCTGAAAAATTGTAATTCACGTCATCATGAGCAAGTTGCTTCTAAGTTGATGCCATTGGCTGAAGAAAAGAGTACAAGGTACAAAAGAACAGCGTAAAGATTTATTTCTACCTTAAACATTGACATATGTTGATTGAAGTATATAGTTGCATGTAAACATTTCCAGAAGTTCTACAAAGATCTAGATAGTTGATAATATTATAAACTCTTCAATGTACCTTTCCTATGAAAGAAGGAAACTCCAACAAAGCAGCAGACTGTGAACTAAAATTTTAATTTATGAACCTGATCATAAAATTGACTGCCCAATCTTAACATACATTATATCCACCCAATGATAAGGTTGATTTGCTGGTATTCGTAGACTTTCCAAAATAATAACAATAACAGCAACAGCAGCAGCAGCAGCAGCAACAACAACAACAACAACAACAATAATATATCCTCTGTCAAAAGATGACATTACACAACAAGAAAGATGCACAAAGCCAAGAGGGGCACAAAACCAAGGATGAAAGTCTGCTACAATGCTTATGTGTCAACATGAAAGAACGATACTCCCATAGGTATACTATAGGCCACCCAGCGAAGCAGAAAAAATAGATGAATATTTTGCTAATCAGTTAACAAATACTTGTCAATATACACCATATTAGTAACGGGGGATTTTATTCACCCAGACATTAACTGGGAGACAAACTCCGGAACAAGGGGGAAATTAAATTGGTTCCCTACCAACCGAGCTGACAACTTTATCACTCAAAAGAAAGAGGAGACAGCAAGAGGGGGGAAGCTATACCAGACTTTATTCTGTGTAATGTTCTAAAGAGAAACCATCACTTTCACTGTTAGGAAAACGTCTTCCAGTAAGCCTTTCCAAAATTCTGACCTAGAGGTATAGGTCTTGCTGAAAATCTTCTCCTAAATGATTTGAATAGCTGCCACCTGATTAATAGGATTCAAACTAATTAAATGATTAAGATACATTTTTGTTACATCTCTTATAATAAAGAATAAATCAGATTCAAATTACTGTCCCAGGGTAAAAAACCAGCTGCTTTTGATATGCGCCCAGTTTTGGTCACCACACAATAAAAAACATGGAGGCGCTAGAAAGAGTGCAGAGAAAAGCAACCAGGATGATTAGGGGACTGGAGACTAAAACATATAAAGAATGGTCACAGGAACTGGGCTTGGCTTCTCTAGGGAAGAGAAGGACCAGGGGAGACAGGATAGCAGTCTTCCAATATCTGAGGAGCTGCCAGAGAGAGGAGGGAGTCAAGCTATTTTCTAAAGCACCTGCAGGCCAGACAAGGAATAATGGATGTAAACTGAACAAGGAGAGATTTAACCTGGAAATAAGAAGAAATTTTCTGACAGTGAGAACAATCAACCAGTAGAACAGAAGGTGCCTTCGGACATTGTGGGAGTTTCATTACTTGAGAATTTCAAGAAGAGATTGGACTGTCAGAAATGGTGTAGGGTTTCCTGCTTGGGCGGGGGGTTGGACTAGATGACCTACAAGGTCCCTTCCAACTCTGTTAATCTGTAATCTGTAATCCTGATATATTATCTTTCTGCACACATAGAACATAAGTGCCTTAGTGCATACATATGAATGGGAGTGCATCCACTCCTCAACACACACATATGTATAATATTTGGGTAGTGAATTCATATAATTTCAGGGGAGGTAATATCCACCAGAACTTGATTTCACCACAGATATGATTGCAATTCCCCGCAAATACAGAAAACATTAAATCCAGTTTTCTGCTTATTGGCAGCTCGTAATCTCTCCCAGTATCCCTCAGCACCTGGTTTGCCTTTAAAGCTCACTTGAACATGATGTCACTTTTTTTCCTATCAGCCCTGGAAATGTTGCAATGTCTCATCGGGGGACGTTTGCTTTGCTGAGCCTCAAAAAAAACCTTCTCCTGATTCCTTTACCATCTGACTGTTTCAGTTCTCTGGCATGATGTAATCGGAGGCACACAATTTATAATAAACTGAACAGGGAGCTACCTGCCCAGAGGCAAATCAACTTGGCTGTGTGGGTCTGCCTATCTGGGAAAGAGCTTAAAAAATTACAGCAAATCAAATTAATGGTGAAAAGTTCCCATAGCCTGAAAGTTGGGTGGTTGCTTCACAGGACTGAGAGTTTTGGAAAGAAGAAGGAAGCAAATAAGATACCATTCAGTGGTGTTTTGAGGGGACATCCAAGGCTTGACTCAGCATAAGGGACAGGAGTTCCCAATTGGAAAAAGCCTAGTGTCAGCCTTGGAAGCCATAATTGTAAAGGCCTCTGCGGCTGCCACATATAGTGCCTGGGAAAACAGGAGGGGAGAGTTTCTCATATGCTTCTGGGGGGTTTAAAGACACAACAAAATTCTTTCCAAGAGCGTCACGGACATATCAACTGGCACCTGGAAGAGGAGTGTCAGGAAGAGGGCATAAGTTGGAGCAGGAAGAAGATTGGGGCATGTGGATTCAGATTCAGGTTTTTCCCAGATGTGCCAACATGGTTTCTCTAATAAATTCTTACTTGGATATAATTGTGTCTGAGTGTTGAATGGACAAGCGGAACTTTGATGGAACACTGACACCTGGGAGGGTAAGATTAGACTCATACATATCATCAACTGGCTGCAATACATAAGGAGGAAAGGGCAACTTATTTGTGTACTTTAGCAGCCAATATCGTGGTGTGAAAATGACTTGCTTTGCATACAAGGATTGAATGAAAAGTAATTTGTAATAAATTGTATTGTATAAATTGAAAAAGTAATGTAATAAATTGACAACAGATGGCAGTACTGATGCACTAGAAGTTCTGATATATTCTTTAGCGTTGTCCTTTCATTACAGTTAGTGTGGCATTGCTGAGAAAAAGTTGCATTGCTATTGTTTGTAATGTGGAAGTCTACAGTGAGTACTCATTGGTGATTAAAAAACCCGGTTGTGATTGTATTTTGATTGATGAAGGCGTCCCTCCAATTTAAATTCATTGCCAAATGCAGGTTGTGTTTAAGGTGACTTGTGTTGACATGAGTATTGTGATCACTGGACCAAAAATGTGGTGAACTGGAAATAACTGATTTGTGAAAGAGGAATACAGTGGATAATCTGTTACAACTAGCCATGAGTTTCAAATGAGAAAGGTAGACAAATAAATTAGAGACAATCTGTGGATTGGGCTGTCAAGCATCACATTTCACAAGAACATACGGGTCATATTCTTGAAGTTCTCAAATATTTTCAGGTTTGTGTGAAATGGGTTCCTCAAAAGCTGATGGCAGCAAAGAGATCTTTGAGAATTGAAATTTAACAATTATCACTAAATGAATGAAGGCAAGGTTTTCTTCAATGCATTGGGTCAGCTAAAAAACCATGGGTCACCATTACAATGAAGCATCAACACAAAATAACATCACATGGTGTCATCTGTGGGAGAAACTACTCAAGCTTTAGCAGGAAATCTCATGGATATTTATTTTGGGGTGATGCAGATGGTGTATTTCCTTAAACCTGCACCACTATCAACCCAGAACATTGCAGCTCAACATTCAAAACTCTGAAATAATATTTAAGCAGAATTCACAAGCACAAGAAGGAAATTTTGTTGCAATATGATTTTGGGCTTCACAATCCACAAGCTACCCAAGAGGTAATTATGAAGATGGATCTCACCATCTTACACCACATCATCCACCATACTTGGCACTTTACAACTTCTACATTTTCCACAAATTGAAATACCTTTGTGAACATTTGTTTGATTCAACTGAAGAGGTGGAAAAGATTATCTGAACTCATTGATGAGACAAAATGAAGAGTTCTTTCATGACAGTATTAAGAAGCTTGTCCTTCATTTCAGAAATAGTGAATGGAGGAGGTGCATTGGAATCGCCAAAGAACCATGACTCGCCATTATGATGAAGCATCAGCACAGAATGTAGGGAGGACTAGAACCTGGGTCTTCCCTCTCTGAGTCTATCATCTTACTCACCAGTCTCATTAGTTTAGCTTATAGTAGCAAATCATTCACTTACACTAAATTATAAATATTATTAACGGCATTAGAGTTTAACATACCATTCAGAGATCAGCAGATAATCTGCAGCACTCCTGGGAAGCTCACAAGGGCCGCAAGTCTTCATCTGAACCAAATTAACCAAGTTCTTATAGAATTTATGGTTTAATGGATTAATGTGATCCATGAAATAGGGCATTGGTACCCTTTCCCAGGAAAGTATAGATAAGATTGCAACTTTGAGAATGGGACAAGTTCAGCTTTTGGTTTCTGCTTCTCATTTCACATTTAAAGACAAATCAAATAAGAAAAAAAAATAGTTCATTGTTACCTATGCTGCATCCACTGTAATTGCCTTTTCAGCATCACATTATCTGACCTTCCAATCCACCTTCCAATCAATAGAAGGATGCCACTGCTAACCTAAGAATAGCCAATGACCATGCTGATTGGAGACAATGGGACATTCCTGGTGGATACCAAGCTGGTGAAGGCTGTATGATGTACTCTGTTTGCTGTATAATCTTCAATAGTAGATTACAGATAGTACTCGACTTACAACCACAACTGACCCACAAATTTCCATTGTTAAGCAAGACAGTTGAATTTTGCCCCATTTTACAAGCTTTCTTGTCACAGTTAAGTGAATCACTGCAATTAAGTTAGTAACATGGTTAAGTGAGTTTGGCTTCCACATTGATTTTGCTTGTCCGAGGTTCAGAAAAGGTGATCACAAGAATACTGAGACCATATTAAACAGCATGCCAATTGCCAATCGCCCAATTCTGATCACGTGACCACAGATATCCTGCAACGGTTGTATGAAAAATGGTCAAAAGTCACTCTTTTCAGTGCCGTTCATGGATCACAATGGTTGTAAGTCAAGGACTGCTTGTATTTTGTAATCCACCCAGCCAATTTTGTATGAATATCACATAATTTAAAAATTGTCCTTATCCATAAATATTCTCTGATTTCTATAGGTGTACCTTCTTTTGTACTGTCAAATCTTGTTTGATTATCTTAACAGTTGAAGAATCATTGCACTATATAGTAATGCAAGCCATGTTCTTGGCATCCAAATTTGAAGATTGCTTGATAATGGATATTTTAAACTCATAATGCACACAGAACTCCAGTGTTTGTTTTTTCCTCCTAGAGAATGGTACCGAGTTATGTCCCAGGGGATGAAGTTTTAAAAAGCAATAACTGATTTACAGCTATCTTTGCCTTTTGCATAAGGTGGGTTCTTCCCATCTGTTATCTGTTTAGGATTTTTATCCTACAGATTCAGACAGCTGGATATTAACTGCATAACTAAGCTCATGAATCTGGAGAATTAGGAGATCCTGGGAAAGGAAGGAGTGATGATGATCACTTGTCATGTGTTTATATACCAAGCAATTTTGTTCCAGATCAAGAATGCAGCTCATGCTCTCTGGCTTCTATATTGGCAAAAGTATACAAGAAAACCAAGCACCACTGTAATGGAATATATTTTAATGCTTTATTTAAATACACTCAATTGGATTCAGACTTAGCCATTTTTAAAGCAGGTCCTTGAAAATTAAAGACTCAAGATTTCAAGTGCAGAATTCACATACTGTGTTTGACTTACTGCAATGTGTGGGAACTCAGCCAGTTTTTAAGACAGAGTTTAACAATTGTGCTTCAGTGTAGTGTGTTAATTTGTCCAATAGGTCCCTTTTTAAATACGTCTGGCTCCAACAAAACTATTATACAGAAGAAAATTGGATTGTTAAGTTTTTTCAATAGCAGATGGATTTGTTCTGATGTAAACAGTATGTCAATGTGGAGATGATCATTGACTGTTATTGGCTTAGCTACTGTAACATTACAGAAAGACTGAGTTCACATCACACACTAAACAATGTGTTAAAGCAGCGGCCCCCAACCTTT
Source organism: Oxyrhabdium leporinum (assembly GCA_032468155.1). NCBI lineage: Eukaryota > Metazoa > Chordata > Lepidosauria > Squamata > Cyclocoridae > Oxyrhabdium > Oxyrhabdium leporinum. Next base: position 39,765 of record JANHFL010002772.1, on the reverse strand, counting down.
TGGGCACCAGGGACCAGTTCTGTGGAGAGAGGTCTTCCTACGGACCAGAGGCAACGTGGGTTCGTGTGCTGCCTGCATCCCGCAGATGGGACTTCGCTTGTTTGCATGGCCCAGTTTCTGGCATGCCATGGACCAGTGCCTTTGGGACCCCTGTGTTAAAGAATACTCAGGGCACAAGCCTACCATACAAATAGCTACATTAACTTTTTTATAACAGGCTTCACATCCTATGGACATACATTAGGAAAGAGTTGGGAAGGGAGGATAGAACAAAGGAAAGAAAACAAATATCAGATCAGAAAGAAAGAAATAAAATAAAATAAAAAACAGTAGGAACCCAAGTTTATGTAGGCAGCAAAGGGGGAACTAAATAGGCAAAAGGCAGCGAAGGATTGAAATATTGAGTTGAACTAAGCTGCTATATTGAGCAATTCGTTTGCATATGTTTTTAGTATTTTAAGCCATAACTAGTTTATGAACATTCCAAGTGGTGAAAGAAAAATGTCAGTATAGAATGCTGGTAGACAGTATAAACTCTGTGGGGAAATGGGTCAATTGGTTTGGAACTGAACAATGCTGGAGCAGATGTGGGGCAGGAAAAGTTTCTGCTCTTGGTGAGAAGCTTAGGCACACAGGCAGAAGTGCTCAGAAGGCAATGTTGCTTTTGTAAGCTTTCAGCCAGAATTAAACTCTATCCGTCCATCTGGAAATAATGAGGAGCTCCTAACTCCAAATTCTTGTCATAACCCAGCCTGTGGTTTAATTTCATAATTTTACGTTAAACTATTATTTTCTTGAGAAACTTACTTCAAGCATCAAATTTACCAAAAAAAAAGACAAAAGGTCCCCTCAGCCTTTAGTATAACTGGAAATTTGGAAAATAAATAGCATTATTTTGTTGATTTTATTCCACAAATAATATCAGATTTGCCAAGATATGTTGAAGGCAAAACTAAACTTGCAGACTATTCTGGTACAAATGTAATAGAAATGCAAATTAGAGTATTTCTCCTACATTCATCATATGAACAATGAGCTTTAAGACATTAAACCATCCTCTACACTTTGTAAGATTCCTAACACTCTACTTGGAAGGCATTGTCACAGAGTGGCTCAGATGCAATCTGAGATGATTACCTTAAGCAAATATTTTTTTTAAAAAATGTTCAAATGGCATGTAGAAGTGATAGCAATACTTCTGACCTAACCGAATGCTCCAGGTAAGAAAATATTGAATACTTGTTCTAGGTTCTTCTACTGGTACATGCTTACCCCAGCTAGAATGAAAGCATTTTCTACAAAAGTGGTAGAACCTAATCCCAAGTGAAGTTCTTCAACTGCTTCATATCCAGCCTTCCAAGAAACATTGAAAAATCTGCATTTTTAATGATTAAAACCCTACATAGAGAGGATGTTTTCCTTTTATCACTTTGCAGTTCAATTCTTTCTGCTTTGCTAGTCTTAATTATTGCATTTCTTTTCATTAACTTCCATAAAGAATTTTCAATGTAAAAGGGAGGCTTATTACAGGTAGTGCTTGACTCAGCCCAAAATTGATGTTGTCAAGTTAGAAATTTGTTAAGTGAGTTTTTCCCCATTTTATAAATTTTCTTAACACATTTGTTAAGTGAATCACTGCAGTTGTTAAATTAGTAATACAGTTGTTAAGTAAATCTGGTTTCCCCCTTGAATTTGCTTGTCAGAAGGTTGCAAAAGGGGAACGCATGACCCTGGGACACTGTAACAGTCATAAATATGAGTTGCCAAGCACCTGAATTTTATTCATGTGACTGTGAGGATGCTACAACGGTCATAAGTGTGAAAAATGGTCATAAGTCATTTTTTTTCAGTGCTGTTGTAACTTTGAATGGTCACTAAGTGTTTCAGTCGAGGACTACCTGTATTAACAATTCATTTTCCAACATTTTTGCTGATTGAAGACCTAGCTGTTCCCCAGGCATTTGAGTCAGGATGGAGGAGTTCTGTTGTTGTGGGCGAGTAAACAGTTTCTTGAACTCCAGACTTTGCCAAGTGGGTTGTGGGTGGCCATTTCCTCAGCGACAGCCACTTTGGAAATGGCAGCACTGCCCCCACGACAGTAATTCAGCAATCAGGGTCAAAAAATGCTCTGAATATTTCAGATGTTCATCACTTTGGATAACGTGGCAGTCCTAACAGGACACATAATTCTTTTTTTTAAGCATCTGCTGTCAAAACAGATCAAGCTGGCTACTTTTTTGCTTCCAGGCAGAATTTGTATAAAGAGTTCTTGTATGGAAACCTCTGTTATGATAGGGACTCCACACACCATGGAGAAAATGTCTAAATTCCACCTTGTTTTTTTTAAGATTTTCAGAAAGCAGTAGTGGTTACTAACTAGTAACATTCCCTTCTCCAAACACAATCACATTTAGATTTTTAAGAAGATACAGCTGCATGAAATGACTTTACCAAGTTATATTCATATGGTTTGAATCAGGTTCTTGTAGACATTACAGAAGCTTCTTACAGTGGAGATTTCTTAATGCACATTTGTACTTGAAAGGAACTTAACTTTATCATATTATTAATTCATGATTTTTATCTTTAAATATGATAAAGGATAAAAGATAAAAATGATGGATGTCTTAAGAGTTCAGTTTGCAAAGTTGGAACATGTTGACAGGCACAGTATCTATTTCCTACTACTCTACAGAAGTGTAAATTGTCTTGAATAGCAGCTTTAATTAAACTTAGACTGGGCCAGGCGTCATTTTGCGAATCCAAGTTTTCTGCAAGGAAGGAGGATGGAGGAGCTCTGCAAGCTGTTTCTGTAAAACTGACAGGAGCAGGTGCAGCAACATTTCAATCAGTTTCAACAAAATGTTCTCAAAAGACCACCTGTCTTGTTGGATTTTAGCCATAACCTTTTCACATTTGTTCCCCAACAGAAGATTATTCACTAACGCACAGCAACAATACACAGACTATTTCTCCCTGCTGCAATTTTTATTTTATTTATTGAATTTACTTTTTATTTACTTTTTTATTGGATTTCTAAGGTTGCCAAATCATCAAATTCCTTAAGGCAGTAGGACAAATTAAAAATCCAATATAACAGTAAAAGAAGAGCCAGGTAATAAATAGCTATCCAGGAATGTAATAGCAGTAACACTTAAACTTATATAATGCTCCATTGTGCTTTACAGCACTATCTGAATGGTTTACAGTATCAGAATATTGCCCCCAACAATATGGGTCCTTATTTTACTGAGCTCGGAAGGATGGAAAACTGAGTCAATCTTGAGCCAGTCAGGATCAAACTTCAGACTGTGGGCAAAGTTAGCCTGAAATACTGCATTCTAACTTCTGCGCAGCCAAGACTCCTACACAAAAAAATAAACTAGTCATAGCATACCTCTGGCTCCATAGCCTGGCCTGTTGGAGGAACCAGGTCTTTATGGCTTCCCTAAAGGACAGCAGGATTGGGCCATGTGGGGCTTGGAGAGAGGCAGGAGCAGCAACGAAAAAGGTGTTCCATAACATTACATACTTAATTTCTTGCGCTATTAAAAAGATGGCAGGAGATTTGTATTATCAGACTTGCAAGATTCTTAATGTGATTTTATAATAAAGTAGAAAAAGCTGATACGGTCATGATTCCTGTCTACCAGGATCTACCTGAAAGGCAGGCAGTTGCCATAGCACAAACTGTGACTGAGCTATGAGAGAGCTTCCATCTCTGGTTAGTTCTATTATCACACCAAAGACTTGAAATAAATAGTGTAACATGATATTATGCCCTGTGCTTCCTCATACAACTACACTAGCTACTGCTTGCAGGGCAAAGAAATGCATGAGACCGATAATGCCAAGAGAGAATGACTGGCCCAAGGTCACCCATCCAGCTTTGTGCCTAAGACAGAGTTAGAACCCACGATCTACTGATTTCTAGTCTGGTGCCTTAAGCACTATACCTTTCATTCAGGGCTTTAGAAAGTCAAGCAGCCAGTTCAATACTACATTGACACTACATGACAACAGCAGCCAGATCAACACCACATTGAGACAAGAAAGAATTAATTCCCAATTCATGTACATTAATCAAGGATAAAAATTAGTTTGTGTAGTAGCTACTTTCTGAGAATATGTGCACTCCAATATAATGGGAACTTCTCTCACACAGACCTATAATACAGTTCCATCAGGGCTAAAAACTGAAATAATCTCCTCCAATGGATCTTCTACGATACTAGACCACAGGAAGTTCTTTTTAAATTGGAAACATCTGTGAATGCAGCTAGATCTGAGTGCTGCACCCTGTGCTGGACAGATTCTGAATTTTAGTAACACACCTTAAATTCTACCTTGCAGGCAAAGATAGCCAAGAGAAATGTTCAGTACAGGTACCATATGATCCTGAACCTTGCTCCAATCAGCAGCCTGATTGCTGCATTCTACAAATTGCCATTTTTGGATATTTTTTATGGGTAGCTCCACAGAACCAAGGTATGGATCATGCTCATGAAAGCTAACGGGCTCAGGAAGGAATGCAGCTGGCACAATGGCTGCCATTAGGCAAATATGTTCCTTTCCACTACTGCCATCTGCAAATCCAGTAACAGGGAGTGGTCAAATGCCACTCCAAAATTGCAAATATGCTGATTAAAGGAGCACAGCTCTATTTAGAACCAGCTTCACTTTAATCACCTTTTTTTTTTTTCCTTACCAACATTACATCCAGCTTGTCTAGATTGAATTTCAGGTTTGTATTCCTCATCCAGGCGATTATCAAGATTAGACAACAGTAAGGGTTTTTTTAGGACTAGATGGTAAGATGCAGTAGAGCAGAATGTCGTTAAATAATGAGAGCATTTCATTCTAGAGCTCTGAATTAATTCCTCCAGCTATTCCAAGTAGTTGTTAGTATGCAAGGTAACACAGAGTTCTGTAGAACACCATCACTCAACTCTCTTCAGCACTTGGCAGAATAATTTTATTTAAAACACTGTGGAAATGATTTGTTTTAGCACCTCTTCTTATGTACAATTCTAGATTTTAACAGGCAGGAATACTTTCAATGGTGGACCCAACTGTATATGATTACTGATAAACTAAGAAGACCAACAAGGAGGCCGAAAACTAGCAGTGCACATGCCTGTGAATAAAAGTGAGACAAACAGAGGAATCTTAAAAGCAGAAATCAATTAATATTTTGTTAATTAAAGCAATTATTGTAATGGCATCATTTTGCTTTTTAGATACTGGTAGAGTTCCATTTAAAACAAATCATATCAATATGTTTTCATATGGATATGTGGGTATCATTGAGAAAAGGACAACACCCTGCAATAAACAAGATTTGTGGCTTAGGAAATGATTTTAGCAGAACTGTCCTTGTCAACTGACGATGGCTATAAGAGCTGTGCAAAACAACTGGCCAAATGCCAAACCAAAGTGGACTGATTCATGCAGATGCAAGAGATGTCCAAATCAAAGCAAGTCTCCTCGCAAAAAAACAAAACAAAAAACGACTCATTCCAAATCTGAAACATGCTGAAGTTTCATTAGCATTTCAAAATTTGAAGCAATCCAGACATGCAGAAAAGCATTTGCCAAAAATACATACTTATCCAGACAGAACAGCAGCCAAATATTGATACATTTCTCCCTAAGCGCTTCATATAAGGAAAACTCCATTACTGGGGTGGGGAGGGCAGCCTACTTTTGTGCCTGATAGTACTGATTTCAAACCAAATGGAATAGATTTACAATGACAATGTCTGAGTGAGGAATGATGAAATTATTTATTGCAGAATTATGGTGGATAATTTTTGAACTTCATGGTCTGAATTTTCTGAATGGAGAGATTTTAGGATATAAACTTGACTGTTTTTGGGTTGGGAAAGGAAGAAAATGAATTACAGATTACTGAATGTGCAGGAAGAGAGTCCAGACAAACGCAGATATCTTTCACAGAACAAGATTTGCATGTTTCTTATAAGTATTTTAGCGCATTTAGCAGAAAGCAAACTCCGAATGTCAATCCTTAAGTGAAAAAGTTTTCAGAAAGATCAATAGCAAATATTTTGTTAGCAGAGCATGAATTGTTGTAATTAGTTCATGAATTTGTACATGCAACTTAAAACAATGACAATCTAAACAAGCTTTTTTTTAAAAAAAAAAAAGGAAAAAAATAGATTACCCCAAGTTTTTGCCATGATATAAAGTCCTCTGTACTAATCTTAAGATAAAATAGTCCAGGGTATACAAAGAGCAAGCATGTTGAAGTGGTTGACCCTGGAAAAAGATAGGACAAAAGTTTTTTAGTCTTTGTAAGTTCTATATGAATGGGTTTCAAAATGCAGGAATAGGAAGAAAATCACACAATCTTACCAACTACTCCAAAGAGTTGTCTGATGTCAGGCACATACATTGCGAGCAAAACAACAATTGCATTTAGTACTAAAGTGACGAAAATGTGGTGGATTAGGGAGAAAGGAAGATGTGAAAAAAATATCATCATTACAGCTTTTCTTGCCTGTAGAAGTCGAAAGATTTAAAAAGCATGTCAATACATTAATAAAAAATCAATAGCACAAATAACATTTATTTACAGACACAAAGGTGCTTTTTTAAAAGGCAATTGGACTTTATTTTTCCTTGAAGACGTTTCACTTCTCATCCAAGAAGCTTCTTCAGTTCAGAACTAGTCTTAATAGTCTTAATTCAGAGCTGAATAAGCTTCTTGGATGAGAAGTAAAATGTCTTCAAGAAAAAACCAAGAAACTTCAATTGCCTTTTGAAAAAGCATCTTTGGCACAACTATGACCTGGATGATTGAGAATCTCCACATATATTTACTGTGATTGTAACTCCATTTGCATTGCTAACTAAACTTACTGTTGACAGCAGGGGTCAACACATTGGAAGAAATCCAAATATATGCGAATAGAAACTTTCTTATATGTTAGGTTTTCTCTCTCTATAACCCTCATCCTCCAAAACAGAATGTATAAATGGGAAACTGGCCATAGGGAAATGTTCTCAATATCATTTCTGCCTATTGAGCAACCAAAAAAATTGTTTTACTGGGTTACTATATTGCTTAGTTCCCAAACAGCAAAAACTTCAAGATGAGAATTTGGAAAAGGCCAAGACCAGCAGCAGTTTTGTGGTTTTGTATTAACCCCTGTTAAAAATAAGCTTGCAGAATATCATTAAAACTTCTTTTTGCTGGCTTTCATTTACTTATTACACTGCATGCTAACTCAAAAGCCAAATGAAAAGAAAACGCACACAGATGTGCATACCAAATCTATTTTAAGACTATCATATTTTGCAAATTGCAATGGGGTAAGTCAGCTCAAATTTAAAACTATTCCTTTTTCAGACAAGCACAAAACAAATTAGTATACTGGTTCAGGTCTCCTTCCTCTGTTGCTCTTATGATCATACAAGACGTGAACACACTGATCTGTTTGAAGTATGAGTAAGGCAGCCAAACTGCTTGTAGGGCCTGCAAATAATTAAGAATGACTTCGGCTAGACAAGCAAATCAAATATTTTGCAATACGTACAGGAAAGTGAATTAGAGGCACTGTCAACAGCACAGCAAATAAGATTCCCAGTTTTACTGTCATGAGGACTGTATCACGGGGCAAGTACTTGCTGTATCCTTGGAGCAATTCTGAATCCACATGGTCTGAAATTATTTAAAGTATATTAAGTAGCAACTCCTAATTCTCACATTGTAAATTCCATAGGGGCTCGGTCTATCACTGCAATATTCTTCTTTGTTTTAGAGGAAGATTTAAAGAAACATCGGAAGACTAAATTTATGCATAATTGTTTTTGACTCAAAAAAACACACGGTTTGAATGACTTCAGCTTGAGTAGTTGTTTTATGTAAAAGCAATGATAGCCAAATGATAGCCATGAGAAACTGTCTAAAATCCAGAGATTTATCTGGTCTTCCTTAGGCTTAGCTATCACAAATACTCGCACGCTTTTCTGTTTCCATGATCTCTTCATCATGTAAGATGGTTCAGAGTTAAAAAGAAGAAGAAGAAGAAGAAGAAGGGGGCGAGGTTCAAGAATTTAAGAATATAAACTGAAACAGACGTGGCTCAAATATCAGTCCCATATCTGCCATATTCTTCCCCTGACCACCCTGTCAATTTTTTTCCCTGGCTTTTAATCAACTTCTATAATTAAGAGTTTGTGGAAACTCAAAGGCTTAGTACTATTCTAGAAAATTTCAGTTGGCTTAATAAAGATATTTCTGTATGGGTTTTGGAATGTTTTATATAAACATCACTAAGTTAATTAAGTGTGTTTGATTGTTTCATTTTTGTGAAAACTGGCTTGATTTAATATATGTGATGAAAAAGGTGGTATATATAAACATCATAAAAACATAAACACTTATGTGCGAATGTTGTAGATCAATGTATTTGGAGGCCAATTTTCAGGAATGCTTGAGGCTGCCATCAGCCACTAGCCAAGCTCATCCCTTCAAAATCAATTATACTTTCTCAAGATGAACAATGGCTTCATTGTTACAATGTTTACAATTATAGAATTTCAATTTTCCACCCTCCCTTGCCACATGAACCCAAACTATCTAAATATTCTATATTATCTTGGTACGCTTATGCAGAGAAACAAAAATAGTTCTGTAGTCAAAGAAAGCGTTTGCTGGTGATTGAACTTGTAGCTTAAGAGACTAAATGTCTAGAAATTGTTTCTGTTTGTAAATTTGAAAAGCGTGGAGCTACAACATACATTAGAAGTTTTTTTCAGATGTTTATTACTGTTATTCTTGTTGCTTGACAAATGTTACTTGGAAAACCCACTTTAGGACACAGATAATATATTTACATTGGTATTTAAGCTTGCATTATACACTGAGAGAAATTCTCTGTGGGGACCCGTTTCTCTTGAGGTGAATTTGCATAAGAAATTGTTCTACGTAAAGACCAGTACCCCACTTTCAGTAAACTATATGATATAAAAAGCAGGACCTTTTTTGACTCTAAGGACTGCAGACAATGTTGGGCAGAAAACTAGGGAAGAAGTTGAACCTTCTACCCCAATGTTGTTATAGCCCTAAGAAGGCTATCCAACAGCTAACTGGGAATCCAGTTATGTTGAGAATCATGTTGGGAAATCAATTAAGAGGATCTACCTTTGCATTCCTCACTGAAACTGCAATGCCAGCAGGGCAAAGAAGGCAGCATTAGATGGCAATCAAAATGCCTGCATGCTGCCCATGCTGGTATGTTGTATCACCATATTGTGGGCTTCTATCTCTTATTAATTAACAGAAATTAATATTTGATAACATACTGTAAAAAGTGAGGTATCCAAATAGCGCTGACAGAAAATAAACTAGAAAGCTGAGAGCAATTCCTGTGTTGGCAACCTTTTGCATCCTGCTTTTGGATGGACTATAAAAAGAAAAAAAGTGGCATTATGAAAGGAATTCATAGAAACACAAATCTCTACAGATGAATGTTTAATCTGTTAACCAATGGATAACAGTTTCCTTCAACGCACACCCCTTACATCCCACCCCAAGGAACAAATTTTTGGATGGAATATTATAGAGACTTGGAGAACAGCTTTTTGGAACTTTCAGAAGATTTAAGTTTTTAGTAATTCAATTAATTCCTTCTTCACATCTTCACATGACAGACTTTATGTTCCTTGGCCCCAAAATTCACAGGGATAGCGACTGTTGCCATGTGGTTCTGTAGAAAATTGCTGAAAATAACTTAGACTGAGAGAACATATACTTTCCTTCTAGATGAAGTAAAACATACTGCTCACTGGCTGCAATAATGAAACTAAATCTTAAGTACTTTGGACAAATAATGCAAGGATCAGAGTCAATGAAGACGTTGGCCCAAGTTGCATGAATGTGGTGTGTGTGTATGTGTGCGCGCACACACGCACGCACACGCAGAGCTAGTCAATCCCTTCTGTCAACTCTGGAGAAGGACTATTCCATACAGGCAAGCATACACAATCCTGCAGGAACAACAGACAGGGGATAGGGTCACTACTGTTGATTAAGTTAAACTAGCGCAAGGGTTAACTGCATGAGCGTCATTGAGGGAGTCAGGCTGGGACTCCATTCCCCCCATTTACTGGAGGGAAATACCTAGTATTGTTTTGGGTTGTCAATTTAATCACTGGTTCCCAATCAGAACCAACTAGATAGCACCTTTACATAAGCAGTCCTTACACAATTAGCCGTAAATACACTAAACAGCCAAGGAGTATCATAGATCTGTGCCTTGTTTTCTATTGAATGAACTATTCCCTAAATCAGGGGTGTCAAACTTGCGTCGTCAAGGTGGTGTCACATGACGTATCGGGACTTTTTCCCCTTTTGCTAAACCGGGCAGGGGTAGGGCTCAGGCCAGCATGTGATGCATCCTGCCCGCAGCTGTGAGTTTGACACCCCTGCCCTAAATGTTTAGTGTAAGCTGCCCAAGTAATTTTGCAATCAGGTAGCTTCCAAACCTCATACAAACATATATACAAACATACTCCATTTTTACCCATTCAGGCTTGCCCTTGCAACAGTGTCAACTCCATATTCAAACAAAATATTCCAGAATTGAAGCCCATTCGTAGGCTTCTTCTAAAGCATCAAACCATTCAGTGTACTTTCTTTCTCATATTCATATTTTTTCTCAATGGTCTGCTGAAAAACGACCAGCTATTCTGAATAACGTTGCTCAATATTTCCTATTTATTTACTACTAATTATAATTTAATAAATATAAATTTCATAATTTATATGCTGTCTGATTCCCAACAACTCTGGGCGATTTATAAATTGTTAAAAATATTGAAAACAGGACAACAACAGAAAACAAAAAACAGCAAAAATGGAAGGGATAACAATAATATTAAATAATATAATATTATTATTAAATAATAATATTAATATAAATAATAATAAAAAAGAAATGGGGGCTTCAATTATATTTGCCAAAGACCTCAGCCTTTGAAGAATCAAGTCTTCAAGGCCTTTCAAAACACCAGCAGGGTGAGGCCAGATCTTGGGAGAAACCTCATTCCAGAAGGCAGGCATTGCCACAGAGAAGGCACAATTCTGGGATTTCAATAGATGGTATTATGATCTTTCATTATAAATGATCAAATCAATCATACATTTATATTCTTTGCATGTATATATATATATGAACAGAATTATGCTTAAACCACGCATCCTGAAATAGACATTTTTTCAGTTATGAAACAATTTTTTTTCTATTCAATTCTTTGAGTTGGCCAATCACTTTTTGTACTTTTCTTATTTCACCCTCACCCTTCTAAGCATGTCACCTAACCAAATAACCTTTTCCTTCTGATCATATACATTTAGAAAATTGCATGTATATTTTTTAATATTCAGCCCTTTATCTATTATTATTATATATACAAAAATGTAAATCACAGCTGCCAGTTCTTTAG
>JANHFL010002772.1:12201-23403 GCA_032468155.1 Oxyrhabdium leporinum | reverse complement strand
TGTACGGCTGTTGGGGAGGGGGGGGGCAGGGAAAGAGAGAGAGAGAGAATTGAATACTGGAAAATTGAAAAAAATGTTCCATTATAGGATAAAATTCCATACTCCATTCATTATTCTTAGATCACCATTTTAGAGCAGTTTCAGAGAATAGTTTTCTTTCCTCAGATCACTCATTCTCATAATATCCCTATGAGGCAAGCTATTAATAATGATAAAAAAAGAAGGAAAACAGATCAAGATCACCCAGGGAGTCTCTAGCTGAGGCAGAATTTCAATTCTTGGGTTCAAGCCCATATGTGTAGCCAATATTAACATTTGTCCTCACAGGCAATAACCTGAGCAGAGGCTTTGCCCAAACAACAAAAAGGAGAAAATTATAGTACTATAAAAATATTGCTTCCATATGCCCAGGTCAGATTTTGGATTCCTGGAACATATTAAAGGGTATGTACTTGAGATAGCAAGAAAATGATATGCAAACTAAAGTACAGCAGGTATTACCATACATTAACTTTTCAAGACAAAAAAATAGGTCAGAGAATTGTAATTGGATTTAATAGACCTCTGAAAATTTCCTTTAGCGTTTATTTATTTTAATTAACACTAGTGGTGCTAAATAATATGTTTAAACTAAATAATACTCACACACAAATATTCTCAGCCTCATGTGAAACCTTTTCCTTACAAAGAATAATGCTAACACTAGAGCTCACCTCTAATACTAGAAAAGAAAGTTAGCTCTTTCTCATAATGGGAAGGGAAGCCAGCCATGGAGGCGGCCAGAGTAGCCCTCATCCGATCCCAGTGAACACGGGAACCCTGGGGCTTTGGCCTAATGCTCCAGCCGGGCCAAGGCCCTTGGAGGCACAGGCTTTCCCTACCCCAGGCCTTTTTCCCATTTCGTTCACAGTCCTGGGACCCTCCAGGTCCTTCCTGCACACCCCACATGAGTTACAATCTGCAAGAGGAAGACAGCCACTGCCAGGCAGATCTTGGCGGGGTCCTTCCCAGCCTTGGTGCCAAGGAACGTGGGAGTCCCCCCCACCTTCTGCGAACTCCCTATGGAAGTGCTGCTGCCCTTGATCTCCCTCCATGAACAGGGGTTGGACTAGAAGACCTCTAAGGTGCCTTCCAACCCTATTATTCTATGAATCGGCCATTACCAAATCAGAAGACTACAGGAATTAATAGAATTAATTTAATAGATTAAACTATGCTAGCAAATCTGAAGAATGACAAAATGAACAAGAAATTAGAAGACATCAGTTCACATACCAAAACCAGAAAGAGAAGACAACATTGTATGCAAACACTGCACAATATCCTGATCCATGCTAGCAAAATAATGCTTAGGATCATCCAACACAGATCAGAGCCCTTAAGAGAAAGGGAGATACTAGTTATTCAAGCTGGCTTTAGAAAAGGTCAAGGAAGAAGAGGCATTATTGCTGATGCACACTGGATATTTGAGAAAGGCAAAGAATGACAAAAGGAATTTGGTACAGGTAGTCCTCAACTTACGACAGTTCACTTAGCAACCGTTCAAAGTTACAATGGTACTGAGTAAGGTGACTTATGACCATTTTTCACAGTTACATCTTTTGCAACATCCCCATGGTCATGTGATCAAAATTCAGATGCTTGGCAACTGGTTCGTATTTATAATCTTTGCTGTGTCCCCTGGTCATGTGATCACCTTCTGTGATCTTCCTACAAGCAAAAGTCAATGGGGAAGCCAGGTTGACTTAACAACCGGGTTACTAACTTAACGACTTTGGTGACTAACTTAACAACTGTGGCAAGAATGGTTGTAAAATGGGGCATTGCACTCACTTAATAAATGTCTCACTTAACAATAGAAATTCTGTTGTGCCAAGTTAGCTGGGTAAGTCAAGGATTAGCTGTAAATGCTTCATTGATTATATAAAGGTTTTTGATTATCATGTTGATCATGTTAAGGTGTGGAATATGCTCAGGAAAATAGGGATCTCAGGCCATTTCATTGTGCTCATGCAAAACCTATACAGAGGTCAGGAAGCCACAATCCATAAAATCATGAAACAGACTGGCTTCAGCATAGCAACCGCGCGAGTCAAGGCTATGTACTACCCCCCCCTTTTTATTCAACATTTATGCTGAATATACAGGTAGTCCTTGAGTTACAACAGTTCATTTAGTGACCAATGTTACAACGGCACTGAAAAAAGTTGTCAGCTTTGAAGCCATTTGACTGATGACAAGTTTTCACAGTTACGACCTTTGATGCATCCCCATGATCAGGTGATCAAAATTCAGATGCTTAGCAACTGGTTCATACTTGCAACCTTCTGACAAGCAAAATCAACAGGGAAGCCTTAACCACTCTGTTACTAACCTATCAAGGGCAGTGATTCACTTCACAACTGTGGCAAGAAAAGTTGTAGAATAGGGCAAAATTCAGTTAACAAATGTCTCACTTAACAACAGAAATGTTGCTCAAGTATGGTCATAAGTTGAGGACTACCTATATATTAGGAAAGCTGGATTGGAACAGGATGAGTGTGGTTTTAAAACTGGAGGAAGAAACATCAATGACTTGTGCAACGCAGATGACACAACTCTGATAGCTGAAAATGCAAATGAACTGGAGGCTCCAGTACAGGGCTGTCAAACTCACGGCCCGCGGGCCAGATGTGTGATGCGCTGGCCATGTCCGGTTTAGCGAAGGGGAAAAAAATCCTGATACATCACGTAGCGCCACCGTGACATCAGTCTGACACCCCTAGTAAGTCAAGAAGTCAAGAAGCACAATTGGGGAAAAAAAAACAGGACTACAATTACATTTAAGACCAAACTAATGAGACCAGGTACAGCAACTGGCTTTAGAACCAACAGTGAAAATATTGAAGTGGTGAGTAGATTCTATCTTTTAATATTGATCATTAGAAGTAAAGGAATCAGCAGTTAAGAAATATGCAGTAGACGAGCACTTGGCAGAGTAACAATAAAGGGCCTTGAAAGATTATTCAGGTGCCAAGATGTATTTAGATTACCTGTACTTAGAAAGATGAGATTTATTCCTGCAGAAGCCATGTTAGAATAACATATGTTGCTGAAAAGAAGCTATAAATTATTTTTCTTTGGTAATGCTTTTTACAATTTTACCTAGAATGAATAAGCTAACTTGACTATAATTTTCTGTATTTCTCCTCAATGCCTTTTTAAACATTGGAGTCCTGTTGGCTTTCTTCCTGACTATGGGAGCGAATGCGGTTCTTAAAGAAAAATTGACTATTTCTGTCAAAAAGACCTGGCAATTTCCCATTTTAATTTTTAAACAGCCTCCTGATTGATACCATCTGGAACCAAGGATTTATTTGTTTCTAATTTGTCAATTACGTTTATCTCTTGTTACCTTGCCTAGTTTCTCTCTCTCTCTCCTGAAAAATGCATTTCAGACACACTTTCTGGCCTGCATCTTCAGTAGTGAAAACATGGATGAAGAATTCATACAGTCCATGGCATTTTCCTCCACTTCCTAAATGCCAGTTATTCAATGGCCAAACAACCTCTCTGGTTATTTACTTCTTTGGAATACATTTACATATTTTTGTTGCTTTTCTTAATATTCTTCACTCTTAAGTTCTTCAAAATTGATTGTCGGGCATAGTTTGACTATATATTATATTATATTCTCAATCAGATTTCCAAAGATTCTGGATTGTTTGCAACCCAAAAAGCAGCATATCAAAATACAACTGACCAGAAAAGCAAAATATCAAGCAACAATAAAAAAAACCTAGTGATAACAACATCTAGTGAGATTTATTTTCTATTAAATGCAGAGAAGAATTGTTTTGAGTAATCCTTGATTGGTCATCAGTTATGCAGTGGGAGAACATATATTTCTATAGTTATCAAGCCCACATGAAAGCATTAAACAACCGGGACTTTTACTTGGGAATACAACTCGGCCAAACAACCCAGAATCAAGTAAAATATGTGTTAAAACAAAAGTACCTATGAACATAGTGCATAATCTGAAGACGTCATTTAGATACAGTGTACATAATCATCTGCCTCCCAGACTATCTGGTTAAAATCCTTTTACAACAGAGACAGGATAGCGAGTAAGTGATCTGTCACTGGACCTGCCAAGGAACTGAGACATACTGGATGCAGGTAAACCCAAGTAGGTATTAATGAATAGCAGTTTAACTCACAGGAGGTTGCTGAGCTTGCAGAAGATTATCATCTCCTAGACTTGGCAAAAATATTTTGGAGATCTTGAAAGATGCTGCCCTTAGGGAGAGGTTTTGACAGCTTTGAAGTCTGATTTTTATCCTATGGTTCAATTCCTTAATGGACTGGCTGCCTTGCACTCTGGATGGCATTTTTGCAGGACAGCCTTTATGTGATTTTTATCTTCTTAAAAACACAGAAAAAAAGTAAGGTCTGCCTGCAAGTCAACACAAGCCAAGAGAGTCAAGGGGCACTGCTTATTATTCTGCGGGGAAAGCACCGAAACTTCAGCAAAGCATGCTTTCTCGGGTGGAAGGCAGAGAGGGAATAATAACTTTTAAGCATGGCTGCTATTACTGTTTCATCTGCTTTAATTTCTTCTTCCATCAATCTATCCTAGGTCAAAGAGCAACCATTTAAAAGAAAATAGGGGTGATGGGGGCATAATGAAATATATAAAATAAATTTAAACATATATAAAGAACTATTATCACTCTGCTCTGTTTTATTTGTACCTATTTGATGTCCTCTCCTAGTTTTCTTTACATGTTAATATGTCAATATAAAACAGCATAAGCATGCATGACACTCAATTATTACTCTACTGATTAATATGAGCCACTGAAAGCCAATCTTTGCACTTAAAGAAAATAGTTAAAGAGATAACCTCTTACTAACAGCCAAGTAATAAAGGAATCTTACCTAGGCCCGTGAGTTAAGTACTCCAAAGAAAAGAGATGGCGGGGTGGGGGTGGGGGGGTTCTAATCATTTTTTTGAGAGTTGCTTGCTTTAGAAGTAGAATATCTCAGAATAACATGGGACAACCTACCAAGAAGGAACATTGTGCAATGGTACTCCTGCATATATATGATAGTGGAAGGGAAAGGGAGCAGAGAATATTTCACTAGTCCTTATTCATTTTCTTCCAGAAACCACATCAGCATATTAGATTTAGCTCTTAGATTCCCCCTTCAATTGAACAGAAGGTATTTTTTGCACTCAAGAATCAGCAACCTTTCTGGATTATGGAAGCATCCGTAATTCTGACAGCATGTAATGGGTTCATGTAGTGGGCCATTAAAATAGCCTAAGAGAAAGAGGACAGTGACCGAAAAAAAGGAAGATGGTGGGTTTTTTTACATTTCAATGTTCATCTAATTAAAACTATCCCTTCTAATATAACATATTATAACGTTTCTCTTTTCTCCTCCTTCAATACACACACTCAAACGGGGTTCCATTTTTTTTTTACTAGCTGACCTTTTTGCTGGGCATTTTGCCAATACAATTGCTTGCATTTGTATTTCATATTCAGAAACCTGATAGACAAAATCTCATGAGATGATAGTGGTCATACTTTGTGATATCACTTGAGATTTTTCTGAAACTGTGAACTCTGAGGACATGGATGGGATTCTGTGTGGAATGAGATCCAACATCTCTAGACTATACTCCTAGGGGGTTAAGTGTTGCCAGACAGGGAACAAGGGATTGGATGTAAAAGGTAGTGAATTCTTCCATAAGGGAGACAATGATGTCACACTGAAAGAGGCAATGATGCACCACTTCAAGAGGTCGTCTCTCAACCTGGCCAATACACACAAAATCTCTAAAGACCCTAACACTAAATAATTTTGGCTGGCAGGCCTAGGAAAAGAGCCTTCTCTGCTGTTGCCCATGCCCTATGGAATATCTTGCCCCCAGAGCTGAAGTGAGACCCATTCTCCCAGGCAATCCATGAGGGTGGTTGGTGTCTTAAGTACACTCCCTCTACTTGCATTTTTAAAAAAACTCTGAAACTCTGTAAATCTTTTTAACTCTGTTTTTAATACTGTTTTGAACTATATTATGGTTTCTATTTGTAAACTGCCCTGAGTCACTTGCGTGAGATGGGTGGTATGTAAACTTGATTAAATAAATAAAGATCCCCAAGATATAGATGATGCAGTTGTTGCCAGCATATGCTGGAATTTTTAAAACATTATATCAATTGCTTGAATACACATTTGTGGCCCCTACACATACAGTACATATGTTGGTTTTGAAGATAATTCATGACTAAACCTATCCTGAAATGTATCCATTTCTACATATTCTTTACTGTTGCAGAAACCACAGTAGAAGCAAATCTAAACCAAATGCACACCCTTAGTGTTTTCCATAGATCACAAAAGAAACAATGAATGTAAACATCAGCACTGAATGACCTACTTGACACAGAGACAGAATAGGGAGAAAGTATTTCTTTCAGTCTGAAAGAATAAGACCTTGATATATTAATATGGATGTTAAATCTCTCAAGAGTTTTGCTGCTTCTTGTGCTTCGTGTTATTGAACTAACATGTACATTCAATTTACTTGGAAAAGATGACATTTTCTTCTGCATGAGTTGCAGTAAATGGTGGTTGGAATTAAGGATGAAAAATTCCATCCCACGCAGACTAATATTTTTCATTTCCCTGTCAGCGAAAACAAATACACTGTACTGCATTTTACAGTCCAAAAAAATTAACAATGGTGTTTTTTTTCATAGTCCTGATTTTTTTAAGCCAAAAATCTTACCCACACACAAGGAAACACATGCACTGCATATAAAAGACAGGAGAAGGAACACTTTGGTTTTAAAGACAAATTTTTTAAAGACAGACATCTGTTTCAAAGGAATTCTGAAATCCATCAAAAGAAAAAGAAAACATAAGCTATGATCTCTTTTTTTTTTTACTTACCACAAGAGCAAAGTACACCATAAAGAAAAATGATAAACTACTTGTGTAGCCAAGAAAGCCTGTAAAATAACAGTAAAAATAAGAGACAATTTATAAGGAAAGTGATCCTGATGTAAGGTTAAAAGAGTTTCACATTGTAGGTATGTTTTTCATTATAGGACTTGGTGTCTGCGGCTTAAAACTCCATCTAAAAACATTCCAATTTGCCTGTCACAGACGGTTTATGCAGCTTTGCAGCACTGAATTAGAACTGCTCTACCAATAATGGCATACGATAAGTAAATGCAACTCTTTAATGTTTTTCTGTAAATATTTTATTTTAGTAGAGCAGACAAAATACTGGAGATTCTAACTAATAGGTTAACTAGGCAAGTCTGGAAGGCAAACTAAGTTGCAAACAAATCTATGCTGCTCAATCTTTCCTTAATTTATTTCAACTCGTATTAAGAGCCTCCCTGACATCTCTCAATCAAGCTGCTATTAGGGGGAAAAAAGATGGCTGCCAACAGTAAATTACACAACAGAAATATCCTCTTTAAAATTACTCACCAATTTTAGGAAGAAGTGCTAGAGGGAAGACGATACAAACTGAGGTAATCAGCAGCAATAATCTTCCATCAAGATACCAAGAACTATTAGAAGATACAATGCAAACAGTTTCGATATGTCTGGGAAACTTCACTTATATACTGAGACTTGTATGGTGGGGAGGGGAGTATTTTTAAAAATCAAGGTTTTTAAAACAGATAAAAATTAAAATCCATATTAATACAATCTATTTATCAGGCTAGCCTAAGTTTTACAAAGCAGTATGAAGTGTTTGAGTTTTCAAGAATTTCTTACCCAAACAAAATAATACAGAGGTATGTGCTTGTGTTATTCCTATGTCAACAGACAGACATTAAAAAATTCTTGCTACCAATTTTTGATAATGTTGGTTCCTGAGAAATCCTTTCCCTGGATGCCTATCAGCCTCTCTTTTCCACCATAAAAAAAGCAAATAAATAAGAAACTAAGATGCTATAAACTTCTTGCATCATATTTATTTGCAGCAATTTCTTTGGACCTCACTAAAACACCATTTGGATAATGAGCACCCCGAATAGCAAACTTGGCTCTTTCGTTTTTTGAAACTTACTTTTATGAACAGGGAGATTTCCTATGATAGTCATTTTGTGAATGGGCCCACAGCAGGCTCCCAAAACTCAAAATGTGTTCTTGGCACTGAAATGTTGCTTAACTAATCCAAATTAAAAGCCCACATTTGACTGCAAGCATGATCTTTTGGAGCAGAAGGTATTTTACGCACACAATGGAGCAGGGATAAAATATCTCCTATCTAAGATGATGTATTAGGAAGAATATTATTAAAATAGAGTTTCCAGATTTCTTAGAAAATGACACACCGCATATCTCCTATCACCTTGAAACCAGATTTTTTTTCCTTCCTTGATTTGGCATGCAACTATCTGTTTTTCATTTCTAAGCATTTCTTTTATTTTAAAAATCCATTGCAAAGAGGTATATGTGAAAGTTCTGCTCCATCATATATTAATTTAAGGAAATTTAAAGCTCATGGGAACAAGAATCTCTTTTTAAAAATGTTATTTAGGCAATTGGGAATTCTGCCCTATCAGCACTTAAGTCTTTGGCTGATGTTGACAAAAGCAAAAAAAGATGCTTCTTGCTTATACAGCAATTTAAAAATATTTGTTATGGAAAAAACAGTATAATCAGAGAAGGTAGCAGCTCTCAAGGTTAGCACTATGCTCTCAAACTGTCTCTAAATACTGGCCATAAATAAAAAAGATTCCCTCTAAAACAATGGTGGACTGATATGAAAATATAATATATAGTTAGTATGGACAATTATATTAGATCCTATATACATGGGATCTAATATATTTATCCTATATGGTTAAAGATTGTGTCTCTAATATTTTTTAATCTGTTTTGGTGATAGTTTTTTCCTTTACAATGATTTCAACACCATGTCTCCAAAAAGGTTTCTTTGGCTATTCAGGCCAACTGGTATAGAAGACTCCACAATAAAGAGTTTATTCTTCAGTGTATAACTTTTGGCCCAACGAAATGTTTCTAGCAGACCTGGCACACTCTGTTGAAAATGTCATATGGGCTAATATTTAGACTTCAGTTCTTATTATATATCAATCTGTATGTATGCCTTTGCCAGAATTCCCAAATATTTGTGAGCCAATGGAACTGCAAGAGCACATTATGAGGTATTCTTAAAACAGTTGCCATGGTGGGGAAAATGCAAGATTCCCTCTCACCAATAATGCTTCCAGTTCCCCTACTCTCCTTGGTTAAAGTTAAGGCCACAGGAGTACTATTTTCCATTGATGCCCAGGGGAGCTGACTATTCATTTTCATGAATGTGGCCCCCCTCAATATCATAATCTCCTGCAAATTGCTACCCCTGATGTTGTGCTTTTTGGATGAAAGTCTCTATCCTAGGATGAATTGAACATGAATTCAAACACTTTTTACAATTTACTTGGATTTTCTTTAAAATAATTCCTCTGTAATGGGCTTCTCGGAGCCTTGGAGAATGGCAATTTCCAAAATATTACAAACACATAACACCTACATGTTCTTCCTTCATTGTGAAAATGAAAAGTCAGTCCTTCTGTGCATCAACATTTTGTTAGTAAGATGATCAAGAAATCACCCTAATCAACATGGGAATAAGTTGGACACTAAAATAAACATATCCAGGTGCTATGTTTCCTGTAACATAAACAGTTTTCCCTTTTAATAAATCTACTTAAAGAAGACTCAGAATCCTGCCAATATGTGGCTGCTAAGAACACATTCACAAGGGAATCGCTCACCACCACTAGACTGGAGTCAAAACCAATAATTGCTCACCATCAATGTCTAGGAAATCTCACTTACACCTTAAATCTATTGGAAGATATAATTTAGAGCTGGGAATAAAAAAAACAAAGTTTAGTGCTCCCTTTCTTGATCTTTGATAATATGTTATCAAAGAATTGTAACAATGGGACTCTTGTCTCAAAGAAAAATACTAAATATAACAGGCTGTGCTGGGCATTGTTCTGGTAATAAATGTTGTGCCTATTTGCTGCCTTGCCCAGCAGAAGTGGTATTGCTTGAGCTGAACACCAAGGTATTTTTGTCTTGATATATTTATGGTACTCTTAAATCTTATTCATAAGCCCCAAAGCCATGGAGTCCTTTCCGATTATTTAACAAGTAGGCTAATGTTGTTCCTGCGCTTATAGAAACCGCTGCTTGAGTTGTACTGTCATTTGTACTTGTCCCCTTCTCCAATTCCATAGTTTTATCCTAAGGTTTTGGCTTTCTCTCCTCCTCTTCATCCCTGAAGTATAATGATGTTACAAGAGTAAGGCGAGGATTCTGGAATTTCTCATTGAAATGGAGCTGGAATTTATGTACAGTATTACCTCACAAATAAATAGTCTCTTTTTTCCTTAACAGGATTTGGGGGAGGAGGGGGCTTTTTCTCTTGTCACACGCTTCTTTTTAATTTCTCTGTTAAGAATTGGTTGAGTAAGTCCAGCATTTTCCTCCATATTTGGCATCTATTTTGAGGTAGCTCGCTTCCTCCTCACACCTTTGTCCCTAGAATAGGGAACAGTTGGCCTTGATGTGCTCACCTGACTCCTGAGAGCCAATAGAGGAAATTCATGCTATTCAAAAGAGACAATAAAAAAAACTAGAAAGGAAACAAAAAGACTAGGACATATCCCCTCTAGCAGCCAATATTCAGATAAGCAAGGATCAATACCAAATAACTATCAGGCAGAAAACAATTCTTCTAATCAAGGAAACCCAAGGACAAAGCTATATCCACACAAAACTGGCAAGGCAAGCTACTATATATAAACAGCAGCAAACCACCAAACCATCACTTGCACTGATGCTACCTACTTAGGTAATGAAACATCTGCAAGCAAACAACAACGCTGAGAGAGCAGTGAGGACTTTACAGTTCAATCCTGAGCTATAGATATTCCCTTCTACAGGGATAAAAGGATCAGTTGTAGCCTTTCTGGTTGCTGGAATAAGTTCCCACTTGGTACTGAGCTGTGGTGGCGCAGTGGTTAGAATGCAGTATTGCAGGATAACTCTATCTACAGCCAGTAGTTCAATCCTGACCAGGTCAAGATTGACTCAGCCTTCCATCCTTCCAAGGTCGGTAAAATGAGGACCCAGATTGTTGGGAGCAATATGCTGACTCTGTAA
>JANHFL010002771.1:67708-79250 GCA_032468155.1 Oxyrhabdium leporinum | reverse complement strand
CAGATTCAGGTTTTTCCCAGATGTGCCAACATGGTTTCTTTAATAAATTCTTACTTGGATCCAATTGTGTCTGAGTGCTGAATGAGTTATTGGAACTTGGATGGAACGCTGACAGTAGGCTTCAGATCCCCACAGACTTAATTTGGCAAAATGCATTTTAAAAGCACCTAACTATATGGATCTGCTTACTCTCCGAAAAAGCTTTGGTGTTTCTGATCCATTGGAACCCTCAGGACAGATATTTAAGTCCTGTGGGTTCCATGGATCAGAAACAAAATAAAAAAAAATTATTAGTAAGATATGAATCCACAATGGTGTTTTTAATATTTTAGTATTCAGATATAAATAACATTTTAGCTAACTCATATCTATGGAATTAGGATAAGAATGGATTTTGATCATTGCAAGCAAGACTTTTAACAGTTGGTGGGTTTTTAGCTTTTTCATTATTTTATTGATTTATTTGTATCCTGCCTTTATTAGTTTTACAAGTAAACTCAAGGTGGCGAACGTACCTTCCTCCTCTTATGCAGTCCAGTGGCCAACAGGCCACGGACCAGTAGTGGGCCATGGCCCACAGGTTGGGGACCCTTGCACTAGACCCAACTGGCTCTCATTGTTTTAATTCTCATTATTTTACTCTCAGGGTTAGGACTTTCTCTTTTTTTGCAGAAATTAAATCAGAAAAAAAGCAGAATGCCTTTGTAAAATTTCATTTTCTTAAATAGAAGACCAAAAAATAAATAAAATAAATCATTATACGTATATCTACCACGGTATGTCATCACAATGTTTCTTTCTTCAGAGCATTTGTTTCTTGGCTGCATGTTAAAATTAATAACCATAAGTGGTTTTGGAACTAGGAATAGGTGGCTAAGGAACTGCAATAGTAGGAAATGGCCATATACAATGGATGTTTCATTGTTTTAAAAGCAAATGAATAACTAACTCCTTACTGGGCACGCTCCCAATGTTTCCTGAACTTTCTCGCACATGGTGTTATATAATATAATCCCAAGAAAATTAAATTTGCAATGAAATATAACTATAATTCAGGAGTTTATTTTTTCTTTCTTTCAGCATAAGAACTTTTTTGTTTGGGCGAAGATATAAAAGTACAGCACTTTCCATTTTAAATAAACTTTTAACATAAGAGTAAGCAAAGTATTGGCAACATACCTGAAAAAGAACATAAACAGGGCAGCTGTTACACAGAATAAAAGCACCTATAAAAAAGGAAAAAAAGAACATTATTTAAACAGCTAATCCCAAACCATGTACTTCCAAACCAAGATATGATTTCAGGAAGTTTTAAATAATTCAGAGACCCTCATTAGGCACGTTATAAAAAGGGAACTTTACAGTGAAAAGTGTCAATAACAAAGTTAACAAAGAATGGGGGGGGGGTTTAGCCACATATTTTACCCACATTTTGGGGGGTGACAAGGGACCCACTGGGTTAGTCAACATGATTCTGTTTAAGCATTGCCTATTATTATATGTTTAGGTACATTTTGTTGTTTTATGGGTGTAAGTCATCTAGAAATAGGTGATTGACTGAAAAAAGGAAAAACAAATTAATGAAGCAGAAATGTATACAATAAGATAAGACCGTGAATGATCACCTGTATACACTTATCAAAAATATAACGGAGAATTCTGTCATTAAGCAGTACAATGTGTAATAAATATGAATTAAACCAAAAAAGCCTTATAACAGAATAGAACAGAGTTGGAAGGGACCATGGAGGTCTTCTAGTCCAACCCACTGCTCAGGCCGAAAACAGACAAATGGCTATCCAATCTCTTCTTACAAACTTTGATATCGGAACACTGCAATCATGTCACCTCTAGTCCTTCTTTTCATCAAACTAGACATACCCAATTCCAGCAACCATTCTTTATATGTATTAGCCTCCAGCTCCCTAATCATCATCAGGAGGCACAGTGGTTAGAGTGCAGTACTGCAGGCTCCTTCTGCTGACTGCGGGCTCCCTGCCATTTGGCAGTTCGAATCTCACCAGACTCAAGGTTGACTCGGCCTTCCATCCCTCCGAGGTGGGTCAAATGAGGACCCAGCTTGTTGGGGGCCGGAGGCTGACTCTATAAGCCGCTTAGAGAGGGCTGTAAAGCACTGTGAAGTGGCATATAAGTCTAAGTACTATTGCTATCACTGTTGCTCTTCTCTGCACTCTTTCCAGAGTGTCAATATCTTTTTTTTATACATTGTGGAGACCAAAACTGGATGTGGTATTCCAAGTGTGGTCTTTCCATAAGGCAGGGGTGTCAAACTCAAGATCCGCGGGCTGGATCTGGCCCACGGGGTACTTAGATCTGGCCCGTGAGGCCACCCTGGAAACAGCAAAGGACCGGCCCGCAGTGCCGGCAGAAGGCTGCAGGAGGTTCTCCACCTGGGCCACCACAGGTGCCCCCAACATGAGTGACATCGAGCTGGCCACGCCCAAGCTGGCCACGCTCCCCCCACCCCCAAGGTCAAAGAAACACAACCGTGATGCGGCCCTCAATGAAATCGCATTTGACACCCCTGCCATGAGGCATTATAAAGTGGCAGATCTGTAATCGCTTCTATTCTCTCTCCTATCACCTGCATCCATCAATCTACTTGTATCTGGATTTACTGCAGATTAAGCAACAATTAGCAAGAGTCTACAGACGTGGCCAAATTGTGAGCACTCTTTGACTTGAGTTGCACACCTAAACACTCCTTGCGATTCCCAGTTACATTTCCCTGTGTTTCCATTGCCGCCAACTTGCATAGGCCCTTGCACAATTTCAGCAGAGGCACGCTAACGTTTCAGCATGTCAGTTCAAGTTAATTATTTTATTTTATCTCAGCAGTGGGTGAGGTTGGCAGCCGTTCAAATGGCTACAAGGCACTTTTTGATCATTAAAAGTCAACATGGGAGCATGTGATTAAATAAAGACTGTGGGTTCACAGTAAGCTCTTTCACCTTTTTTTGAAAGGCGAAAACTAACTTGTGTTAATTTTTAATTGCTGTTCTAAAACCAATGTTAGTGCTACTTCGATAGTCCATAAAAAGAAATATCACGTTTTAAAAACACTTTCTCGCTTTCTCCATCGCTGAAAGGATTAACATTTGCAATCTAACATTTGATGTTTGCCAACTCCAAAAAGCATGAGCTTTGCCCCATTTTTACGACTGTTCTTGTCACGGTTGTTAAGTGATGCACTGCAGTCGCTAACATGGTTACTGAAGAGAATCCAGCTTCCCCGCTGGCTTTCCTTGTCAGAAGGTCACAAAATGTGATCCCGTGACCCTGGGACACTGCGACTGTCATAAATATGAGTCAGTTGCCAAGCGTCTGAATTTTGATCAGGCGACTATGGGGGTGCTGCCGTCGTCGTAAGCGTAAAAAAAAAACCAGTCATAAGTAGCATTTTCCAGTGTCTGAGTTCGAATGGTCACTAAACAAACTGTTGCAAGTCAAGGACTAGCTGTACCAACGATTAAAATGTCAACTAAAACTGAAGAAACAAGCAAACAAACAAAAAGGACTATTTTCCTCTATGAGTTTGAATCACAGCTGATGAATCAGAAAAGCAATTTCTCATTGAGTTCCCCAACTTTTCCGGCCTCGCGGACTGGCAGAACGGGGGTGGGGATGGCGAGCGGTCTGCAAGTGTGCGCATGGCAGCTCCATTTGCAGGAGCGGCGGGCACGCGTGCCCACCCCCCACATAAATGGAGCACGCATGCACCCGCTCCTCACAGGAAGTACCCGCTGTTTCCACGGCCTGGTTGCAAACACCTCACCGCCCACTGGTGGGCCACGACCCAGAGGTTGGGGCCCCCCTGACTTAAAGACCTTTCTAAGTGTTGAAAAAAAATAAATTGTGCGGACAAAAACATTATCTGGACTTTATAAAATTCTATTGTAGAACCAGATCGATTGTATGTTAGAATTCCTACCTGAAAAAAATATAGGAACCTGACAGATTAAGCCAACAGCCCATCGTGTCCAACACAGCTATACTGCACTATAACTAGAGAAACTTATCTAAAATATTTTTAACAGAGGCAAAAGGGTCATCAGATCCTTTCAAAAGTGTGTTTTTGTTACTGTCCATAATCAAGTGCTAATTAATTTCACTGAATGACTCCCATGTTCTGGTATTATGAGAGAAGGTGGGTGGGGGAATCTATTTCCTCCACATTGTCCTGTTATTTCCTGCTGGCTTTTTTTCTGCAAGCAGTCTCTTCCTCTATTACTTTTAAACAGGCCCCTTAACTTCTAAATATATTCAGCACTTGTGATATTTATTTATTTATTTAGTTCCACTGTACTTCTTGGGAAAACATCATTATTCACATTTAGAAGAGAGAAAAAAGATCACCATAAATGTCCCAGAGACAAGGATAGCTTTAAGACTGCAGAGTGTAAAGGGGTAGTAAATAGGGATAATCGTATAGTTGCATTAAATGATGGGGAGAACTGGAAAGCTTTCCTCCAGAGACTGGAAAAATAGAAGAGGAATCTGACTTATACTGAGCCACGTACTATGTTAGAAATCAGGCTTTGTAGATTTCTCTACAAAGTTAAATCCTAACCCTCTTTCCCCTTGGGTTATACATGGTAATCTGAAAGAATATGGAAGCATAACTGGACTCAACAAGTGCGTTCCAATTTAGAATTTAGGAATCTTTTTCCTTGTCTTTAATTTACACTCTATTATTATGTAATAGAATTGTGTAAAAAAGACTAACATGGAATTAGTAAAATGCATCAACTCGAAATTTGAAATGTGAGAAAACATGCCAACTAATATCTGATAAAGTGGATATATCCTTTACCTTTCTTCTCCAAAAAAAAATCTGAAATCTGTACAAAAATGTTTGATTATCCAGAATGCTCTTCCAGGGAATGTGCCAATTACACTAGATTTTATCAGCATACATAATGTTTCAGTTGGCTTCCGCTGAGACAACATCCTCTTACAGCTGTTCCCAGAAAAAAATAGATTTTGGTAAGTAATCTTAATCTGAGCTCTCCATGGTCCTGTTTTTAATCCACCTTCAAAGTAATGTGACTTTTCACTGTGCCTTCCTTTATTGTTACCAAGGTGATCTAAATCATTGGGAGGCGGATGACATACAAATCTAATAAACAGTATTAACAGCAACAACAGCAATAAAAAAATAGAATTAGAAGCATCCCTCAAATGTCCACTGAGCAGGAAAGACAGGAGTGGCACAAAGAGAGTATGTCAAGAACGCTATCGTGATCCTAGAAATAAAGGGAGAAGAAATTAAGCAGACCAGAAAATGATCTGGAAGTGCTCTAATCCACAGCTGACCAATAAGGTTTATTTTCAGATAAATAATAGTAAGCGAACAAAAACGTGTAAATGCCATTCAGAATGCTGACTCTTCCAAACAAATCTGCATCATTTCCTGTTACTGAGGTAACATCCCTCGCGAATTATTTTCCTCATCAAATCAAGGCTTTCTCAACCTTGGGCCTCCTTTGTGCATATTTGTTGAAGGCTGAATATGCTTCTATCATGGGGGTGGGGGGGATGGCTCAGCGGTTAAAGATGACGAGCTCGTCCGCTGGAAAGCTGACAGCCCGGGTTCAAGACCCAAGCGCCGCACGATGGGGTGAGCTCCCGTCACTTGCTCCAGCTCCTGCCCACCTAGCAGTTTGAAAGCATGCAAATGCAAGTAGACAAATAGGTACCACTTCGATGGGAAGGTAACACCGTTTTATGCACCTTGGGCGTATAGTCATGCTGGCCACCTGATCACGGAAATTATCTTTGGACCACTCTGGCTTCCTCAGCTAAGAGACAGAGATCAGAACTGCCCCCAAGACATCAATGGACAGAGGAAACCTTTCCCAATAGTGAGAACAATTAACCAGAGGAACCGCTTGCCACCAGAAGTTGTGGGTGCTCCATCACTGGAAACCTTTAAGAAGAGACTGGACGGCCATCTGTCTGAAATGGCATAAGGTCTCTTGCTTGAGCAGGGGGTTGAACTAGAAGACCTCCAAGATCCTTTCCAACTCTGTTATTATGTTCTGTTCTGTTATATCTTTTTACTGCTATCAAACTGAAATCCTTTTTTTTTTTCCCTATAGGATTAGCAACACACAATTGCCACACAAAAGCAAGAATAGTATGTCTTATTACGTGGTGGGAAAGTTACAGTTCTGCTTCCATCTGATCCCCTAAGAATAAACACCCTGAAAATTTAAACAAAACTAATGTAAAAATGCTCAGACTCTTGATTATTTACATATCCAGAATCCCTTGTACCCAAATATAAACATACAGATAAGATTCAGTTAGCCTTAACAACGAAGAAACCGAGTAGTCATGAAGCAAAGCGAAATGCACTCTAAAAACAAACATGTCTGGATAACAACGGAGTGGGAGGTTGTTTTGGGACTCACGTCCTGCTTCTCCTAGTAGCTGATCAATCAGGCATCGTTGGAAGACATTTCTACGGCAGAGAAGCCATTTGTCTGATCCAGAGGAACAACTCCTTAAAAGCTTAAATTTTATGTTTTATATCACATACAATTGTAACTGTGTGTTCACCAGTCACCAAAGCTGTAAATGACCCAATGGTCTGCTGGAATTTTACTTCATTTTTTTCCCCCCTTGCCACAACCCATTTATAATTGATGGATGTCTGAAACCTAATAAAATGCAACAGAACTCCTTGAGATCTTCCAGCTGTATAAATAGCTCTACCCAATAGAAAGAATGGAAGAATTTTGAACTAGTGGTGCCTACTTTTAAGTTATCTTTATGGTTAGCTTTTCCTAGATCGTTTTACTACATGTTCCTTAAACAAGCAGAAGCTCTTGTACTGTATGATTCATACATAAGGCAAGCCTCTTCACGTAAAGGAATGAGAATGGAATCAGAACTAAAAATGGATGAACATTGATGCAAATTTTTAATTTTACTTTATAGATTCAATACATTAAAAAGATATATGATCTACAAGATAAAAATAATAAGAGATTTTTAAAAAAAATACTGCAATAAATATGCAAGATGCCAGGAACATTTTAGAAATCATAAATTTAAAAAAAAAAGAAATATGCAACATCAGCTTTATTTTCAAACCTCAAAGTAAATTTGACCACAAATCGTACTGACTGTTCTTTATAATATGAATAAAAAGCCAATTCACAGACTTAAGAGTGAACCCAATCTAGGATTTTAATACTGCAGTGATAATATTTTTATTAATGCAACACTATTTAACTATACCCCAAGCATCCTAAGTCCAACATTCAAAACTAGATAAATTCTAAGACTTAATATTAACTTATTTAAATTTTATTTATCTTCCCAAAATCGTGTTAAAGATGAGAACATTAGATCAAAATAAGACAATCCATGTGTTGAACCCTGTCAATTATATTATACTTCAACACAGAAAGATTCAACCCCAACCCTTCTAAAATATCCACTGAAGTGTCCAACAGGAAAAATATTTTTTTTGTGTGAATTAATCTCACTTTAAAGTATGTCTGATGTAACAGCCAATATGAACAAATGTTTCTGTATTATGACCCTAGACAATCAAAGGTTAAGATATTTTAAAACACAGCACTTGAGTTATTAAAACAATACATTAAAAGTTCTTGTAAAGCACAAATAAATCAATAATACTCCTCTGCTATCTCAATAAATAAGTCATAGGTTTAGAACTCCAAAACACTTTCCGATATAATAGGTAATTTAGGAGCTTCAGAAAATTCAATTCAGAAATGTTTAATTGAGTAAGCTACTATTCATCAGATCTAGACAGTACACATTCTTCTTGCATTCTTCTTCCTTCACAAAAGCACTTCTAAATTGGGAATATTCCAAAGTGTTGACTTTTTATATGGATAGAGGTCAACTTCATATTTCCATTCTCAAATCTTACAAATATGTTCTACATCCTTTAATGCTGAAAAAAATAACTGAATTTTATCCAAAAGAAGACCTAACAACCAAGATATAATAGGAATGAGATAATAACTTTCTATTTTTGCCAATAATGTTTTTTGGGGGGAAATGGTTTTCACAAATAGATAAAAAATAGCCTTAAAGATAAAGTTGAAAATTTAGATGCATAAGACCTTTGCCTAATTCACCCTAACCTGCTCAATCTCTTTCAAGAATCTAAGACATATGAATCCCTCCTAGTATATACATTTTAACATCATTTATTCTTCTCCATAGATTCATTAGAATTTTCAACTAGTTATAGTTATATCAGTATTAATCTGGGAAAAAATTAAAATGTTTAAATTAATGGATAAGGATATTTTCCGGGAGATAATTATTCCAATATTTAAAGTACAATAAACAAAATCACGTTTACAATTCTGCATGGACACATTACATCCAAATGAAAGCATATTAGACTCTAGTAAGAAGCTCTTCCATAACTTCCACAAATTTAGGCACATAATTTTGATAATTATCAATAAGACCTAAATATCATGTGCTCATAATTACAATTTCACTTCAACTGCACATTTTTAAAAATCTAACAGGAAGCTGAACTCTTGTAAGTTGCTGGGCACATGAAGCTATTGGAGATATATATATATATATATATTAATTTCTTCCCCCCACATATTATTATGCAGCTGCTCTGGTTTTATCACTGAACAGCTGCTTTGTAGATCCTTGACAGGCCCAGACAAATTTCAGAGCTGGATATGAAAATTGAGGAGCAGGAAGAAAGAAACAGCAGTGCCCAATCTTCTACAAGCACAACCAATGTAGAAATGCTTATTTTCTTCTATAAGGGGAAAACTGGAAATGTACTCACACAGTTCTACTTTAAAAGGTAAAGTAGGAGATGCAAAGCAGGGGAGAAACTACTGCAAAGATTTTAAGATCCGCTCTATAAGATCTACACTATGAACAAACATTAGCAATAAACCTTCTGTGATTCAACTATTTGCAAAAAGTATGAGGTTTAGATTCTCAATCAACCAGGTCATAGTTATCTCAAAGGTGCTTTTTTCCCTTTCAAAAGGCAACTGGACTGTTCTTTTCTTGAGGAAGAAGACGACATTTTGCTTCTCCTCCAAGGAGCTTCATTGGGTGGTTTAGAATTGGGAGGTTCAGAATTGAGACCAGCAGTTCCAAAAGAGTTGTGTGTTAGTGTGCCTGGTTTTGCACGTGGATAATACTTGTATATGGTTTGAGATCTTTGTAGTGACATTTCAAAATACAATTTTCTGCTCGATTACCCTAACCCGTTCTTAAAATTAATTACTTTAGAAATGGTTCCCCACCAGACACCAAAACGGAAAATAGAATGTCTACAGATTTTAACAAAAACAATTGCAATTCCTTTTGGACATTATTTCCATCCTAAGCATAAGTCTTCCCTTTTTCTCATTGCTCTTTCTAGAAAGGCCAAATTCTTCGATCAGGATGTCACCCTAATGTCAGAAGAAAAGAACAAAGGATAATGTGTGTTCTGAAAGCCAAAACATCTAAACTCCTCTGTATCAAACTGTAAGGTCCATCATCTGGAATGCAATGGTTTAAGGACAGACCTATCAAATAGAGAAAATACCTAATCCTTATCAGGCACATATTGGGAGGACCTACTTCACTGTCCTAAGATCTCAACACTCTTTACATCAGGGGTCTCCAACTTTAACAACTTTAAGACTTGTGGACTTCAACTCCCAGAATTCTTCAGCCAGACGTACTGGCTGAGGAATTCTGGGAGTTGAGGTCCACAAGTCTTACAAGTTGCCAAGGTTGAAGAACCCCTTGCTCTACTGGTGTGGAATTCACTTTACAGAACTCCACAACTGGAATGAACTTTGCTGAGAATTCTGGAGAGCAATGTCCACATATTTGGAAGGCAATCGGATTTGGCCTTATTGGGATGCTTTTTTAAATGCCTGGCTGGTATGATCTAGCAAAGAACACTTCAGTTCCATTGATTAAACTGTGTCATTTTATAAGAGACAGGAAACATGCTTACTCTATTGTAGTGCCCGTCCTATGGAACAATATTACCCCTACCAGAGATTCATGGAGTTGCCACCTCCGTGACATTCAAGGAAACCCACTAAAAACCTTTGTTAAACTATTGTTTCTGGAGATTCTCAGTCATCCAGGTCATGGTTGTCCCAAAGGTGCTTTTTCAAAAGGCAACTGGACTTTGTTTTTCCTTGAAGACATGTTGCTTCTCATCCAAGAAGCTCCTTCAGTTCTGAAATTCAATTGAAAAAATCAAGCTAACAACTTGTGCCCAAAGTCATGGCCATTGCAGTGCTCACATGATCATGTGATCAAAATTCATATCCGTGCAGTCCACCTGCACTTACAATTGCAGAGGCACTGCAGCTGCCCCTACCCATCTATGTCTCCCCTGATCTATGCCCATATGGCTTCCTTGTAGAAGCACTGGTAGCAGCAGTTGGATCTGTGGTCAAAGTAGAGACCTGGTGCCTTCAGCAGTCTCCATCATGTACTTCTCCACGCTAACTTGGAAAGCTAAATTCATTTAGTTTTATTGCCTAACTTGGGAATAGCTTTTCTTAGTTGCTAGTAATTGTCAGGCCTGCCATTTTCAGCATGATCTGCTTCACTGGAATCCTGCCATAAAATGCAAGAGAGGGGAGAGGCAATTGGGCAAGTGAAGGGAGAGCATTGGAATAGGCAGAGAGAGAAGAAAGTGGTTGCAAAGTGATAGGAACCAGAACTGTCAAACTGGAATGCACCAACTCATCAAGGATGGAGCCTAAGAACAGAATGTGAAACTACACCAAAGAGATGCCAAACTTCGAAGCAATCCCCAAAACATCAAAAATGAATATGATTGGACACTGATGGACTAGTCAAGGGGGGGGGAGGACCAAGGAGAAGGGAAAATTGCAAGCTTTGCATGGGAGTACTCAGATCCAGTTTTTGCTTATGCTGTAACTGCTAGACTATAATAAAAGAAACTTTCACTTCAAAGAATGGAGTCGAGGAGCTTTCTTTCCTAAATGTCCAAGTTTGGACAAGCCTGAGAGTAACGTTTACTAACAGCTTAATGTGAGATGGGAAAACCATGGGGAAAAAATTGTCCTTCTCTGGAAATACAATCTTTGGTCCTGGATTCTCACATGTTCAATTAGCAGTTGTAAATTACATGAACCTGATAGCAGCACAACTACTGCAAAATGAAAATATAGCAAACGGGGTTTGCATATCTTGAAAGTTGGAGGTACAAATGGTGCCCTGGCTGTCAAATAAAGCATGCAAAAATGGTCATAGCACAATAACGATAACGACAAAATTTTTGCATGAAAAGGGAATCTGGACTTTCTTTACTAGCCAGTCATTGGGCTCTGCAGTAATGTGCTTTTCTCTCGTCATCGGGCTGGGAGGCATTTCGCATGTTAATACGAAAAGCACCGCCTCCTCAGCATCACTTTTCCATTAGAAAATGGAAAATGGTTAGAGTGTTGAACTGCAGGCCACTTCTGCTGATTCAATCTAGCGGTTCAAATCCCACTAGGCTCAAGGT
>JANHFL010002771.1:51563-61632 GCA_032468155.1 Oxyrhabdium leporinum | reverse complement strand
CCTCCCTCCCTCCCTCTCTCTCTCTCTCTCTCTGGAGCATATCTAGTTCAGAGAATTTCCTACAAAATGCTAGAGAATCCAGACCTAAAATGATACCAGGATCATCTGATTCAGACAACATGCTATGAAGTGTTCCACAAATCAATCCATAATCCATAATCCATATCTAGGAAGTGCTTACAGTATACATTTTAACTTTTTAAAAATTACTGCCAACATGTTAGTGAATATTGTGCATGAATATGTCAATTTGTCATGGAAGTCACCAATCCCCCACACACACAACCAAAGGACAAAACCTAAAACGGAGAATTGCTCTTATCTGTACATTTGCAAACACTCCATTAATTATATTGTCATGAATAACAAAGGAAGACAGGAATAATCTAAGTTTATGGTCATATCTGAATATCACTTTCTTTGGGATTAATAACGGCTATCATTTCAAAAATGATTAAGAAAGGAAAATGCAGCATGACATATGAAAGAGATCGTACTCTAAGCTATTAGCAGGAAATACTGTACACTGCATGTAAATCAACTAGGGACAGCTGGTTGAATTTCCAGCGTGTCACTTGCTTCCTTAAGAACTCGCCCATCCTTCCAAGTAACAGGAAAAATTATAAAAACACCCCAAAGTAATTCTTTAATGTAGCACCGTAACTCACGTCCATGCCCTGGCAGTTGGTAATGAGAAGCAGAGTGAATTGAAACAATTAAATTTCTGCAATAAAACATTTCCCGTAATTCTGAATTCAGTGAGCGGAGAGGTGGAGGGAAGAAAAAGCAATTATCAGTGGAGCAATCAATAACTAATTCTAATTTGCCAGGCGATTAAGGCTAAATTAATATAGGAAGAGAGGGAGCAGATGAAAATCAGAGAATTTCTTTAAAGGAATCAAGCTACATTTTCTCCCTTTCGTTATGGTAATAAATGATGTAATAAAATCTCCAAAACTACTGCTGGATAACAACAAGTGAAGCATACATTTCCATCAAAGGGTCCCAAATGATATCACAAACCACAAGAACAGAGGTGGAGTTGTTTGGAGGGTAACTAGACCCCAGAATTAGAGCCTGGAACAACAACATCCGTGAGTAACTTGATTGAGCTTGCCCTTCTTCTGACTTAATATAATTGCAGTAACTTACACAAACATACTTGTTTTCAGAAAACCAGGCTATGGGTTCTGAAGCCTTCACTGCTAGTAGCTAGTAGCTCAATCACAACTGCTTTTAAAAGCCCAACTCCTGGTGAGATTAATATTCATTCAACAGACTTTGGCTTGGAGGGAAAAAACCCTCTATGGAAGACCATTCAGTTTCTTCAAAGTTTCAATTGTTTTGTACTACAGAGTACGTTCAAACACTATAACCCCAGAATATGAGATGATTAGGGGACTGGAGGCTAAAACATATAAAGAATGGTTGCTGGAACTGGATACGTCTAGTCTGATGAAAAGAAGGACTAGGGGTGACATGATAGCAATGTTCCAGTATCTCAGGGACTGCCACAAAGAAGAGGGAGTCAAGCTGTTCTCCAAAGCACCTGAAGGCAGGACAAGAAGAAATGGATGGAAACTAATCAAGGAGAGAAGCCACCTAGAATTAAGGAGAAATTTCCTGACAGTTGGAGCAATTAATCAGTGGAACAACTTGCCTCCAGAAGTTGTGAATGTTCCCACACTGGAGGTTTTTAAGAAGAGATGGTATAAGGTCTCCTGCTTGAGCAGGAGGGTGGACTAGAAGACCTCCAAGGCCCCTTCCAACTCCGTTACATGCCATTTGTCACAGCATAATATTGGCCAACAATTTTAACATCGATTCCCAACGGAAAGCCAAATGGGTCGCTGAACGTCCAGACGTAGACAGATATATACAAGCCCACAAAAAAGGTACCAGGCTTTGAACTAAAATGTCAGCAGTGGACAATCCTGAAAGGGATTCTACCTCATACGGTGCCTGCCGGGACTCTCTGCATAAATGGGGCACAGTATCCTCCCCTCAGTGTGACTATATGGGGTCTCACGTCAAGCTGCAGATCGTATCGTGACCGACTGTAAGCTGAAGGCCTACCCCACTCCAGTATCTGATTTTTTTAAAAAATATATTTTTTTTTTAAACATCTGTATTTTATTGTTTTTTACCAGTCTAGATAAAAGGTTAATATATAACGCTAGTCCATGTACGATATGCCATACGCTAAATCTTTGTATGTAACAAAGAACTGTTGCCATTTCCAACTACTGGCAAATCTATACATCTTCCATCACTGGACATAAGTGGTTACTCCTCGACTTACAACAGTTCACTCAGTGACCATTCGAAGTTACAACGGCACTGAAAAAAAAAGTGACCTATGATCGTTTTTCACACTTATGGACAGTTGACGGTTGCAATGTCCTGGGATCACGTGACCAACTTTTGCAAACTTTTAACAAGCAAAGTCAATGGAGAATCCAGATTCACTTAACTAATTTAACAAGTGATTCCCTTAAAAAAATGCGGCCAGAAGAGTCGTAAAATGGGGCAAAACTCACTTAATAAATTTCTCACTTAGCAACGTAGGTTTCGGGCTCAATTGTGGTCGTAGGTTGAGGACTACCTGTAACACTAAATACATTTTATGTAAGCTTGTATATAAACCAGATCCCTGTATCAAGCCATGAAGTCCACAGACCTTTTTGTTTAAGTAGCAGCTTCCTGAGAACATATAGGAAGAGCGAGGGAAATCCCAAAATGCAGAGTTAGCACAAACTTAAAATACCTCTCACGTTTCCCATGACAGGAAACTTCATAATGGACAGCTGACGTTAAGCTGTCACCATGTGATAAAATTAACTCCCAGGATTTATGATGCCTCAGAACAATTAACTTTTCCCATTCAGGGATTGCACTTTGGAAGCCCTCAGAATCGAAAGAATTATTTTTTAAAAAAGAAAGACAAGATAATGTCTTGTGGCGAATGAAAATTTGGGAAGGATAATTTCGTTGAACCCAGCTTAAAAGAAAAGGCATTACGCAACGGTCCAGATATTAGGAGGAACTATAAATCTTTTTTCCCCCCCAAAAGAATAATTAAAGCTGTTACTTTAATGTGAAGAAGAGTGCATTACAATTATAATTGTATTGTAATATTGTTTTGTATTTTAACAAGACAGAGAACATGAGTTACAGGGTGAAATCTGACAATAAAAGAACAGCAAACACACATTTCTCTCACTCTAACTTTTATTTATTTGTTTGTTTGTTTATTTGTTTATTTATTTATTTAGACACCTCAGGACACTTACATTTGAAAGAATGTGGCACCAGTTTATTTTATTTATTGCAAATCTGCCTCTTATTTTGACTTTTTAAATTACTGAAAAGGCTTCCCTTATGGAAAGGACTTTAGACGGTACCTTACCTTCAGCATGGACTGTACTATTGTAATTAGTACAAGCGGGGTTGACCATCTTTGTTTTAACAGACGTTTAACAGATGAGCAGAGTTGGCAGGGACCTTGGAAGTCATCTAGTCCATCCCCCTGCTCAAGCAAGAGACCCTATGCCATTTCTGACAGGTCTCTTCGTCAAAGCCTCCAGTGATGAAGCACCCACAACTTCTGATTGTTCTCACCGTCGGAATATTTCTCCTTTATTTCTACGTTGAATATCTCCTTGATCAGTTTTCATCCATTTTTTCTTGCCGTCTGGTACCTTGGAAAATAGGTTGACACACACACCCCTCCTCCTCCTCTCTGTAACAGCCCCTCAAATATTGTAATATTGCTATCATTGTCACCCCTGCTCCTTCTCTTCACGAGACCAGCCATGCCCAGTTCCTGCAACCATTCGTCACGTGGTTCAGCCTCCAAGCCCCTGATCGTCTTTGTTGTTGTTGTTGTTGTTTTGCTGCACTCTTTCCAAAGTTTCTACAACACCAGGGCTGTCAAACTCGCGGCCCGCGGGCCGGATGCATCATGTACGGGCCACGCCCACACCTGGTTTAGCGAAGGGGGGGAGTCACGACACGTCACGTGACGCCGTGACGACCCGAGTTCTACATCTTTCTTGTAATGTGGTCACCAACACTGGATGCTGTATTCCGTGTGTGACCTTGCCTGATTTTGAGTCTATACCCTTGGCATCTGCAAAAGTCAAGTTGTTCCTAATCAAAGTGGCTAGAAAAGGAGGAGGTGTGATGGATGCTGCACCATAGCAAGACTGGCCATAAAATATTGGAGCTCATTAAATGTTTAAGGCATTCCTTTCAAATGAGAAACAACAGCTTTCTGGATTACCACACAATTAATCATGGAGATACCTTTGATTAGTTCTGGACAGTATATAGCCTTGTCTTGCAGAAGGCAAACAATGTGGCTTCAAATTGAAATTCCTTCTTTTTAACTTATCTAACTAGAAATATGAAGCTGCTTTTTATGTGTGCTAATGTGAAGATTTCCCCATAGTTTTCTGACAGATTCCCTACCCTCCCATTTCTTTGTCAGATTAGTTTGCTCTCCAGCCTCAATCTGCCCATATACTATCACTAATCAACAAAGCTGAACAAGACCTATTACATCACTAGTAATTCCAAAATATACTGTTTTCATCCGACATTTTGATAAATATCCTGTAAGCTCTGTTTTTCCTTAATTTTTGTTAAAATACATGTTTTACTTTTTGGAAGTATCTGAGAATAATTATTCCAAGGAAACTTTGCAAATGTTTCCAAAGGATGCAAATGAATCGAATGGCTTATCTCTGATCAAGATCCACATAAAAATAAAATTAAAAATTAAAATCCCAACGGGTTTATGGGGATAATGTTGTAAAACGTTACAATGAAGTTGTAAAATAAATATTATTACATATTCTCTCTTAATACCCTTAAAATATTTTTAAAAGGATGAACATGTATTAAGCCATTTTCTAAGAGCAGGACAAGACCCTGGTTTTTAAATTATGGCTAGCAGACTATGATTCCGGGTTTAACTATCCTCATTTCAGCTTTAACATTAGGCTTTACATTTCAGCCTCAGTTTCTTTATACTTAAGCCAAATAAGTGGGCACAATTGGAAAGTTATTATATAACCCTCCAATATCATAGCAGAGCCCTATTCCTTTTTTAGCAACAGTTCCATTGTATTTCCTGAATTAAAGGCTCCGAGGACTATTTGAAAAATACTGGCTCAGAAATCTAATTCTGATCCTCCTAAACTTGATTAATTTACACTTTAAGGACAATCCCAAATTTCACCATCGTAATTTTAGAGATATGGTTAGTATGTATTTTTTTATCAGATCCTCTTCTGCATTGTATCAACTCAATAACAGAGTTGGAAGGGACCTTGGAGATCTTCTACTCCAACCCCCTGAACACTGGATCATGTTCAACTGCATTATCGTGTTAATAGGTATGACGTTTGAAGAAAAGTCATTTTACAGTAAGTAATCCTCAAACATTGAATCCTTCGTTAGTGGAAACAGAGCTCCAAATAAATCTTCAGTTTTCATAATCATACTTCACCCCCAAATCAACACCCTTGCGCCCAAATTCCAAATCTTTCTCTTCCCCTCCTACAAACATTTAAACAATGTTTAAAAATGTTTCGTTAAAATCCTCTGAAGGAAAATGAATCCAATATTAAACCCAAGGCAGCCAAACTTATAATCTATTCTTCTTGACCTCTGGGATCAAATTCAATTCTTGCTGAATTCGTAATCCTTTTTTTAAAAAAATAAAATAAAAAATCACTGCAGTATCTAGTTCACAAAGGACTCAGCATTCACTCATAATATCAGAAATGCCATTCACACGCATTTCAAATGATCCAGATTCTGAAAGTTTTCATATCAAACATAATTATTTGTAGAGTTATATTTTGGGCTTCATTTGACAAAAGTCGGTCTTTCTCAACCGTAGCCACTTGAAGATGGGTGGACATAAGACAATGTGTTCTAAATTTTTCTTTAATGGGAATTTTCTTTAACCTTGGGTTAAACCTTGGGGAAGGGAGAATGTCAATGTTCTAAATTCTAAATCATCCTCAGGATCTCATCTTTCTCACTAGAGGTTCAAGACTGACTGCGCCCTAACTATAAAATATTCATGTGGGACATTCCAAATACTTCCCACACTTATTGGATGTCACTCAACAACTGTCCCAGTATAAATGATGTGTTGAAAGCCATATTCAGCATGAGTAATCTCCGAGAAGGAGAGAAGTAATTCTCCCAGATGAACTAAGATCAACTTGGGTGATCCATGCTTCAAAATTTGTCATTCTCCATATCTCATTTCTGCAGCATAAAATTGAATGGAAACTGACCTTAATGGGAAGCTACTCTTTAACCAAGTAAACATATAAAATAAAATACTAGTTGCTTTAACGCTACAATCTTTAGCAAAGCCTTTAGGAGCAGCTGACACTGCTCTCCACTGCAGTGGAGCTGGTCTTCTGATTTTTCATCCAATGTTTACTTTTATGAGCCTTGTCTTCATATAGTCGATTATGGTTTTTGATGTGTAGATGGACGAAGAATGGGACACAATGGCTTAGTGGTTAAAGATGCTGAGCTTATCAGCTAAAAAAGCTGACAGTCCCGGTTCGAAACCTGAGCACTGTGCAATGAAGCGAGTTCCCATTACTTGCCCCAGCTCCTGCCCATCTAGCAATTCGAAAGCATGCAAAAGCGAGTAGATCAATAGGTACCGCTTCAGTCAAAAAGTAACAGCATTCTGTGCCCCACATCATATGTAGTCATGGTGGCCACATGACCACAGAAGTGTCTTCAGACAATGCTGGCTCCCTTGGCTAATTGAGATAATGTAGCACTTGTCCAGAACTCTTTAAGGCAGCTGTGTTTCCTGGTACTGAGTGGCTATCAAACCACAACTGGGACTGGCAACTGGTTTTTAAGTGAAGTGGGCGTAAAACGAAACTGCAACTGTGCTTATGATCTGATTTCAGCTTTTCTTTGCTTTACAGACCTGCAAAAGTTGTAACGTGAGGATTGGTCATCAAATTACTTTTTCATCACTACTATAACTGTAATTGATCACTAAACGAGAGTTGTTGAAATAGAACAGAACAGAACAGAACAGAATAGAATAGAATATTTCAGACAAGCGACTGTCCAGTCTCTTTTTAAAAACCTCCAGTGATGGAGAGCCCACAACTTCTGAAGGCAACTTCTGTTCCACTGGTTAATGGTCCTCACCGTTAGGAAGTTTCTCCTTAATTCCAGGTTGCTTCTCTCCTTGGTTAGTTCCCATCCATTAGTTCTTGTCCTGCCCTCTGGTGCTTTGGTAAATAATTTGACCCCCTCTTCTTTGTCAAATACAGCCCCTCAAATACTGG
This sequence comes from Oxyrhabdium leporinum, assembly GCA_032468155.1. Classification (NCBI taxonomy): domain Eukaryota; kingdom Metazoa; phylum Chordata; class Lepidosauria; order Squamata; family Cyclocoridae; genus Oxyrhabdium; species Oxyrhabdium leporinum. The sequence goes on along the minus strand of JANHFL010002771.1, from coordinate 54,283 downwards.
AATAGGATGAGGACTACCTGTGCATATTTCCAAGCCATCGTGGAGAGAGAGTAACATCACAAACAACAGTAAATGGCTCTTCTTTAAACCGTACTTACATTTGGCTAAGAATTGCCTTCAGGTATCTAACACTTAAACAGCAGTGACACCCAAGCTCATCCTGGGGGCTGCTGTGTGGACTGCTTCTCTCTACATAACCCCCACTCTATATATAAAATGCTTAATTAAAAAACAAAAGATAAAGGAGAAGCAGTATATTTTATACTGGGCGCCCACCTTATTATCCCAACGTTTCTCAATTTACTTCTCAGAAACAAGCCATATCTTGCAGAAACATGAGGATAACACATTGCCGCACAGTATTATTTTACCAGCTACTTGTCTCAGTACTTCCTAACAAAAGAGAGTAACAAGAGATTATTATTTTTTCTGCTAAAAGGGAGGCTCTCCTCTAGAACACCACCACCACCACCCCAAAAAAACCCCACCCCTCCTAAGTATAGGGGATGCTCTGTTTCATAGGGATAGAGTTGCACAAATCCTCACCAAGCAGATGTGTTTGACTAAATAAAATGTTTTATTGTGCCTATGTGGGCTCCAAGCAGCAATTAACTAACAATATTACTCCCAAACTGTTCTATTTTCCTCTTCACGCTACTGAATAGAAATGCTGCGTAACTGGAAACAGGCTTGAACGGCCCAACTCGATCGAAAACACGAGAAGAAAAGACATGCCAAAAGGAAACAGACAAACCTACAAGGAAAACAAAGCCAAAGCCCTTCCCTGCATCTTTCGGACAATATTTAAAACAATGGGGAACTGTCCAGCAGTCCCAGTCTGAGCCTGAAGATAATTTTTGAACTTTGCTCTTTGTTTCGATAAATCTCCACAGTTAAGATGGCCAAGCACCAAAAACATTTGCCGGAAACAGGAAACATCAGAGAATTCATGTGTGTCGCAGATTTTTCTTTTTTAAAAAAAAACCAAAAAAAAAACAAAACCAACAACCCCAAAGTATAACCTGACCTCAGGAGGACCTTAAAAGTTTATAGGCCAAAGGGAATAATTACCCAAAGTGAAAACAACGGAGTCAAAAGCAGTAACAATCCAGGCAGGCGGCACATGGCCTTACAACAGCCAGAAATCTGAGTGATGCATGCTGGATGCTGACATTTTTCGTTGCTTTGCATCGGTGTAAGGTATAAATGGATAGGCAGGGCTATCGTAATTCCCAGAAGAGAGCTGGGAGAAACGCCATCTTTTCGCACAACATTATCTTCGGATAATGAGCAGATAGTTTTCAATGTCCTGCTACGGGACTCGCGGTGGCTGCCCTTCTGCCAGCCAGCATGGTAAATACTTCTGATTTCAAATTATATCTGAAACAGACCGTCTAGTATTTCATGGATGAAAACTAGGCCAGTGTCGTGCAGGGGCTGGTGAAGAGTAATAGTAATTTTAAGGCAGCTGTTCTATCCAGCTCTACATGAGGCAAAACTGAGCAGGTAGCAAGTTCTACTAAGAAGTTTTGAGAGAGAGACAGAGAGAGACAGAGAGAGACAGAGAGACAGAGACAGACAGACAGACAGACAGACACAGACAGACAGAGATGATAGAGAGAGAGAGAGAGAGAGAGACATAGAGACAGACATAGAGACATAGACAGACAGACAGACAGACAGACAGACAGATAGAGATATTAAGAAGTTAATTGCCTTTGCCTTGCCGTTACTTCTCTTTGAATAGTTCCATGTATGTGGCTCTTTAAAAGAAATGTTGGAATTTTTAAGAGCTTAATCATTTAAGCATTAGTGGCTAAATGGGTAGATTTTCCCCATCCCACGTCTTTTTCCCGTTGCTTCCAGTTCCTCAGCCTGAAAAACTTACCCGGTTCATTTATCACTGATTTTAGGTAAATAATTTTGGCAGAAAAATCTGACGGTGACTGGGGTAGATGGGCAGTGTGTAGGAGGGGATGTTTAAGCAAAGAGATAAGTGCCTTCTGCATTCAGATGTTACAAGTAAAACCAAGTCAATGTTGATTATCCAGAAAACCTGGTTATATCAGATCTGGGGCTCCAAGAGAACCAGAGATATGCTTAGATGGCTCCACTGATGAGTTGGCTATTTTTATCCTCCCTCTGCCTATGCTTTGTATCTGTTTTTTATAGTATTTACTTTTAATGTAATTTACATATATATATTTATACTTATGGTTTTTATATGTGCTTGTACCCATTTGTTCTGCACTGTTTAGAGTCGTCTTCAATCAGATGGGCGGCTATATAATAAAATGATTAATAAAATAAATGAAATAATAAATAGGAGGACATAAAAGTACACATAATAACGTGTCCCAATTGAGAAGAATACTTAAAAAAACCCCATACGCTGTAAATCAAATGATGTATATTGTGGCATGCAAGAACCGGTCATTAAGAGAAATCCTGCATTGTTATTGAATAGGACTGCAGCTGAATAGTACACTGCAGAACACTTTATATATAGGTTAATGATCCAGACATTTATCATGCTTCTAGTAGACTAACTGTACTCTCTTTCCATAGTTCTCCTTACATTCACATTACATTAAGAACTGAAAATGACATTGAAATGTCGAAATAAGCTGTTATGGAATTGCCATAAATGGATTCCAAATAGTTTTTCAATTCATTCAACTCTTTTGGAATAATTAACTCCATCACACAATTATGTGATT
>JANHFL010002770.1:123265-137764 GCA_032468155.1 Oxyrhabdium leporinum | reverse complement strand
GTAAGTCATCTGTGTACCAAGTTTGGTTGAAATTGCTCGAGGCGTTCCAGAGTTATGCTGGAACATACACACACACACACACACACACACACACTATGCACACAGAGCCATTTTTATATATATCGATATTCTTTCTCTTAAAAAAATTACATAAAAAAAACCAATTAAAACATTTATGTCATTTTACAATTTCCCCTAACATTTGCCTTGAACTTCCTCTATTATATATAGTTTTCAAAATCCCATCCACATTTCTAATATAAGCTTAAATTATGTAACTTTCTCCAATGCAGTTTTTTTGAATATAATTCTTCCCAGAATGTGCTTACTTTTTAAAAGTGATCCTACACAGTTTATATTTAATTTTCTGAAATATATATTCTTTTTCAAGGACAACTTTTATACTTAAAGTGCTGTAACCCTTTGTATGTGTGTGTGTGTGCGCGCGCGCATGCGTTGCTGTTATTGCTGCAATGCACTGTCAGCCTTCAAGCCAAGTTAGATGAGGAAACAAAGACTACTAGAAGTTATCGTTACAGGGTATAATAACAGAATCTTGAAAGCCTGGTACTTTCTCTTTCTCTATTGTTATACCTATTAGAATCAATCTTTAGTTTCTTTAGCTTCTTTTTCACTCTCCTTACAGGGCTTAATGAAACTTCTGTTGAATACTTCGTCAAGACTATCTGCATAATTCTCTATATCAGGGCTGTCAAACTCCCAGCCCACGGGTCAAATGTGTCATGCGCTGGCCACGCCCAAGCCAGTTTAGCAAAGGGGGGGAAAGTCTCGATATGTCACATGACGCTGCTGTGCTAACGTGAGTTTGACACTCCTACTCTATATGCATATAGAAAAAAGGGAGGGCTTGCACTGCAACACACTTTTGTCAGAGTGAACCCTCCCTTGCCAACCCCAACCTCTATTAATGCTGATGAATGATACTTTACAGTAGAAATGGTTTCAGCCCTTTATAGAAATATATGATGGATTTCTTTTATGTTCTTACTTGGAATAGAGTGATAACTTGGGTGTGTGTGTGTGTGTGTGTATGTGTGCACCTTCAAGTTAGTCTTGACTCTTGGTGACTGCTTAGGTTGGACTCTACAATACTTGTCAAGATTTCAGAAGTGATTTTCCTGCTTCCTAGAGATGAGAGTGATTGACAGGAGGTCAACCAGCTGACTTCATGCCTGACACAGGACTACAATTTACCACTTCCCAGTTTCTAGCCTGATGTCTTAACCACTACACCAAAGTGGCTCTCCATATTTTGATAGGCAAAGCTAATGTGATATGTTTCAATGTAACCAAGAAATCTCTGTGCACTCTCTTAAGTGATCATTAGGGTTCCTGTTTATTTTTGCATTGGGATGAGGATGCGTTGATTTAATTAATGTCATGGTGAAATACCACCCTGAAAAATATAAGCTTGTAGCAATAAAATGTTATTCTAAATTATACAGAACTATCTGACCACAGTTTCTGCTTCACTTATGTTTACGTGGCTTACTTATGCATACTGTAAATGGAGAGCTGTTGCAATGGCAATAATCACCGTTTATATTACCTATGGTTGTGTTTGTGTGTGCCTGTGTACTTTCAAGTCAGCCTTCATTCTTGGTGACTACATCAACCCTGCAGGATTTTTGTCAATATATTCAGAAATGGTTTGCTCTGCTTTCTTCCTAGGTCTGAGACACAATCACTGACCCAAAATACCCCCAGGCCCAAACAGACTCATAGTCTCTTGGCTTCTGGCATGGCACCTCTAATCACTATACCAACCTGTACTGTTAAAATGATTTGATTTTGGTGCTTTAGTTCTTTTTATTTGAATTATTTATTTAGTTAGTTTTAATTCTTTCTATAGGATATGAAGCTGCAGTCCTCTTTCCTTTCAATTCATGACTACTCTTTACAGTGATGGAAATTGATTTCGGACTGGATTTAATTTCAGTACTGAAATAAAGTCTCTTCTCTCAAAGGTGAGGCAAATGACATCAGGTTCAACAGGCATAACAATCTTTTTAGGATCAGTGTATAAGTTTACAAAACTAATTTATACTTCTTTCTGGATCTATTATTTTAAATGTGTGTCTTTCTTTCACCATGTTAAGGTATGGTGCAGCTTTTCCTGGCAGTGTTCTTATAAGATGGTATGCTGTGTCTTAACAATTTCAAATACTAGTCACCATTAAAAATCCATAAACCAGAACCCAGGAGATTTGGGCTGTTTTTACTGCCAGCTATTGGAGGGTGAGATTGCTCAGTACACGAAGCAATTTTCTTTCCTAAAAATAGTGGTGGGAAAGATTATCTAGAGCTGTTAGCTGATATACATCCAAACCTCACTTAGTCTGCTTATAGTATGAAGGTTTAAATCATTTATATCCCATTTATTCTGTTTTAGAAATAAGCCATTCAAGATTTCAAGGAGAATCACATTCCGATTTTACTTTGAAATAAAGACTAGTACTGGAACACAGAGTCAAGACAGAAAGTGAAAAGCAGGCCACTGTCTTTCCTTATAGTACGCAGTGAAATGAAACAGTATGCAGGTACAATAAATGCTATCATCTCTAGGACGTGTTGATGGCATTTAGTGAATAGAATGTTTATAGAGTGAAGGAATGCTAGGGTGTGTCACACGAAGGTCATCCCCCATCTCTTATCAAAGCCATTCCAGTGAAAAGACTAAGGTGTGATTTATAATATTTTTTTTATCTTTCTTAATGTGGCATAATAAACATATAATCTATAACTTTTCTTTGTTTGGGGCTTTCTTCAGGAGCCTGATAATCACTGCAGTTTATGCATGCCAATAAATTATAATACCATTGCATCTATCTCCAATCATTTTGATTCTTACTTAAGTGGGCGTTTCCCCCAACAACAGCTTAGGGTATAAAACATTGAACTAACAGCATCATGTAATCCTCTGGTAGAAAACTAAATCATAATGTCTTTTATTTACAGTATTATATTTTTATATACAGTGTGCCTTTGGGTTTATATTGACTCAAGTGACAACCTGGTAAAGTCTCTGATTTTCTTGGCAAGATTTTCAGAAGTGGCTTACTCTTGCTTTCCTGAGAAACTGACTGGCCTAAGGTCACTCAGAGAGTTTCATGCTTCAGACAGGACTAGAACTCCCAATCTCCTGGTTTCTAGCTAAATGCCTTAACCACTGCACAAAACTGGCACCTTTGTTGAAGCTGTAGAAATCAAAATCACAACGTAATATTTTATACTCGTTGCCCCATTGATTTCCATCCTCTCCTCCAGGAGCTCTGAGAAGCATCCATTGTACTCCTGTAATACAAATGCATTTTGAAAAGAGTATACAGAAATCTGAAATATTAACTCTGAGTCATACGCTGTAACCATACCTTAAATACATATTGTATTTATTTATTAATTATTAAAGAATAATGAGTAAAGTAATATTTTAATTACTATTTTAAAAATACATTTAGTTTAGTGAAAAGAGTATGCAGAAATCTGAAATATTAACTCTGAGTCATCCACTGTAACCAAACCTTAAATACATATTGTATTTATTTATTAATTATTAAAAATAATGAGTAAATATTTTAATTACTATTTTTAAAATACATTTAGTTTAGATATGTTAATATATGGTTTGACTTTAATAAATTCTGGCTTTTTTACTCCCTGACTGAAGGGTGTTCTTTCACAACGAGCTATTGTTATTACAGGAAGGATGAGTACGAACTTCATCAGATTGGGTTTTAATGTAAATTCATATAATTTGCACTGACTGAATCAATGTATAAACCAAAATATGACCATATTTTCTGAATCATATTTTTTTCTCAATTTTGTGATGTCTTCTTCCTTCAAAATTGCTAGGCGATGTGAAAGTGGAGAGAGAAAACATGCACAAAATATATTTGAGAAAGAATCACACAAAAACAATAATATTATAGAAAATTGCTTGTAAAGATAGAAACATCAGGAAAGCTGCAAGAAATGTATGCATTACGATGAACTTTCATATTGGATTTTCAAAATTAGAAACTCAACCTGAATTTAAAATATTTGTCTTTTTCTGATGATTGTATCCTTGTATTGTTGCCTTTTCCCTCCTCTTATTTTCTTGCTATGATAGCTCATACACATACATTTTTTGTAACAGTAGCAGAAACAGCTACCAAAATGGATTATGTCAGTCCTGAGAAAAATACATTGATGATGTGCTGAATTATAAAAGCATTACTGTAATCATGTGTCATCTTGGCTTTCTTTGAAGAAAGTTTCACTGAAAGGAAAGCGATGTATTTACATTCCATTTTGACTACACTGTTAAAATATTAAAATAACAGTTCCATATTTCTTATTGCTCTGATCTAGTGCATTACGAAGGGCAAGCCGAAAATACAAATGAATCCATTACTGCTGAGGCAAATTCAGTTCTGTTTCTGTGGGATTTTGTTTTAGAAAGAAATGAAATGTTGGCCATGTTCCTGCCCAGACTGGCCAGTATCATTTTAAAGAAATTAAATGATACATCATGCTCTTCATGCTAATAACTAATTATAGTTAAATGTTCATTAGGTCAGTTAACTAACATGACAAACTTTCATTAAATTCTTGTTAATGAAAATTATACCATGAGATAAGAGATCCCTTTATAAATACCTATAAGTTATCATTCTTACATTGATCAGAAATATTCATGGCAGAAAAGCAGTAATACAGTAACTGAATTCCTACATAGATTTCAAGATCATAGCCACTTTATTTAACAACTGTTATTCATTTGTGTAAGATTAGTATTCTTAACAAATATTTTCTGTAAGTTTCTTATTATAAAAATAATATGACGTCTCTGGTTCTGTTTCAGCTACCTAGTTATTTAAACCTGTCTGTATCATCCTAGTGCAAAAAAATAGTCAAGGAACAATATTTTGACATTCTTACTAAGTTTCCGAAAAGAAGTTTAAAAACATATTTTGGTTACATCTAATGTATGAATATTTTGGTTTAGAAAGGGTTTTCTTCCTGTTTCCTCTTTGTTCTTCATTATTCTGTATAATAGAAATCTGAATTAGTGGTACAAAGATTTATCTGAAAGTAAAATTTTATGATCTCAGTTATCTGTGAATAGGAAGTATTGTGTGTAATTACCATGTATTTTCCTACATAGGAATCAAGCCATATTGGCCAGATTCAGTGAACCATGCATTTGGAATAAAAATAGCACTAAACAAAATAATTGGAAGAGAAAAATTGCATTTCATCAGGTCAATGGATAGATGGATACTGTGTTTTCTGATCATTTTTGATATTACTTTGTTGAAATGTATAAAATAAATATTCATGTTTATTAACTGCATAATGATCTTGATATTTGGGGAAGTGTTCATGTCCTTTTTTATAGACAATAATAATCTCTATGTTTTTATAGCATTGGAAAAATGAAAAATGTAAAAAATAACTTTAAAAGGAAAGTAGTTATTGGTTGTCAGTTACCTATAGTACATTGCATAATGTTAGGTGACCTTGAAACAACAGAGGCAGGCAGATGGGTTTTGATTTAAAAGTTAAATTGTGGACGTTTATTCTCCTTCAAGTGCCCAGGCTAATCAGATTCAGAACTGTTGAGAGATCACCCTTTCAGCTTTCTGACTGTAATAGTTTTGATAACTGAATAAAACACCTAGTAATTTCAATCTAATCTATATACAGATAGAAAACTACAGGTTTTTCCTTCTCTCTTCCTGAACAGGCAGTCTATTTTCATTGCAAAGAGTTGTATAAAGTACTTGGCTATCTTATGTAGATGTTTTAAAGATTGATTTTTAAGTAGTCTTTGGGATCATATAATCAAAAGATGAGATAGGAATAAATGAAATAAATATTTCTTTATTTCCCTAATGGATGGCTGAAAAAGCAAAGCTTGAAAAAGAATTTGCACAACACTTATGAATATATTGACATGGGTTTCAAGATGTTGTATATAATAATGAACAATGCCTTTTGCTAACAGAAGAATACTATTCATTTGTCTCATAAAAGGAACTTCCTTTATGTTTGTAAGAACACTTACTTTCTATTCTAAGAGGCTAACTCTGAAGCTATCTTGGTATAAACAGTATACTTCACTTACCAGCTTTCAGCTGAAAAACTTCAAAAGGCACAATATAATAAGGTGTGTTTGTGTATGCACATATGCACACACATATATAACATATGCATATTTGCACACCACAGTATAATAGACACAAATATATATAGCGATAGCAAAAGCACTTAGACTTATATACCATCCCATAGTGCTTTACAACACTCTCTGGGCTGTTAACACTGTCAGCACATTTCACTCAACAATCTGGGTTCACATTTTACCAACCTCAGAAGGATAGAATGCTGAGTCAACTTTGAGCCCTGTCAGGATCATACTCCAGACTGTTGGCACAGTTTGCTTGTGATACTGTACTCTAACCACCACGCCACCAGAATGGATGTATATACATATAGCCTCTGATAACTAGTTGCTGATACTATGGTCCAGATTTCAGATATTCAGATATGTCTCTATTAATAACGAAAATATGTGTGGATGGATTGGGCAGCTTGCTGATAGAAAAGATCATTCTTCAGAATGAGTCCATCCAGCTTTATTATTATACAATATGTACTAGACCCATAGGCTCTTTCTTTCTTTATACTTTGATGATGACTGGAAAGCAGCATCTTATAATGACGTATATTCAGCTGAACTTTCATCATCTTATCATCAGCGATTCCACTTAGGAGAGTAATTTATAATATTTTTGTGAGATGTAGAAGCAGTATCATATATTTTTAGATGTTCAAATTGAACAAATTTGAGGGACATGATTTCAGGTTGGGTTGTACAAAAAGGTTCAACAGCTTACTGTTTAAAATATTAGAAGTGTTTTTTTTAAGTATGTTTTGTATTTAACCAGACGTAGTCTAATATACTGTCAAAACTTCATGTCATCGATCTGAAAAATGGAAATAACTCTTTACCTTCTTCACTATGTAATCCCATCTCTGCCTAATCTAAACATTTTGTAACTTTTAAATACATATTTCCTTCATGCTTCTCAGCTCTTATTTCTAACCCACCTATCATTGATCTTCCATAAATCCACTGATCTTTTACCATCTTCCATTATAACTCCACCTTTATTCTCTAACTTGATATTTCTCTATTAATCAATTTCACTCAAGGAAACAGTTCCTGTAATCTACCAAAGGATTTGTAAATTGCCTTCCACTGACTAACCTTGTCCTTTTTGGTTCTGGTCTTTAAAAAGTATGTAGCAGGTAGTTAGCTAATATTTCTTTTGCTATATTCATTTGGATTTTTTCCTGTCCTGTTATCTTTCTACTGCAGGCTACTTTTCCCTCTCTTTTAATTTTTTTTTAAACTTTTCTTCAGCACACCCTTTATCTGCCTACTCTTTAGCATTTCAAAGTTAGTGGACCTGAAAATGTGTGATGAAAAGGAATGAAGCATCTAAGCAAATAGCTTTAAAAAAACATCAAACTATTTCTGGTTGATTAAAAATGATATAGCTATAGTGATTTTTTTTCCTGAAAACCATCTAAAATATTTAACCAAGTGGTTGACCAAATGGTTAAAGTGTGGGAAGATTTTTGGAGAATTGAAATAATTTGTAGAATCTTTTTCTGTATTTTGTTCTCAACAGCTATTGTAAAGTGTTATTTAAGTTGTGCAAACTGAAGGTGAGAATCAAGAACAATATTTCATTATTAACAATCTTTTTAAAAATAACTATGTAATGAAATAACTTCATGAAAAACAAAGAAGAATGGGAAAGCACATACTGGATGGAAATAAAATATTACCAAATAACCAGACTATTTACAATTGTCATAAAATTTAAAATTCATTATTTCATTATGAATATATAAAACTAGTTTAACTATATCATCTTGAGAAATAATTGTAAATCATGCAGAACTGAACATTAATATTTATATTAATGTCACCACTAGTTAACATCATCCAAAATAAATGCACATAATCTTATAAAGAAAATAAAATCAATACTAAAAATAATTAATAAAAACCAAATGATGTTCTGCAGTTCCTCCCACTGTACCCAACTGGGCATTGCATAAAAAGTATGTATAAATACTAAAATTGATTATGGTTACTGACTTTACGTCAAATATTCCCCCAGAAACAATTTTCCAACCTGAGTTGTTGCTTTTGTTTTAAGAAAAAGCAGACACAATCTATGAAAGATATTGGGGTAGGGAAGGACGATTTTTCTTGCTATGACTACTACTACTACTACTACTTCTACTACTATTACTACTACTACTATTCTTCACAGAAGAATAGGAGAGAGGGAATGAGAGAGACAGAGGGAGAGAGAGAGAGAGGGAGAGAGAGGTGCACTAAAATAAAAAAATGTTGGCATCTGGTGAAGGAAGAAGACTTCCTCAAAAGTAACCATTTAAGCAAATGGCAAATTGCACTCTAAAATAGCAATGGCAATTACACTTAGACTTATATACTGCTTTACAGCCCGCTCTAAGTGATTTACAGAGTCAGCATGTTGGCCCCAAACAATGGGTCCTCATTTTACTGACCTCAGAAGTTAACTTTGAGTCAAATTTGAGCTGTTCAGAATCGAACTTCCAAACTACTGGCAGTCGGCAGTTAGAAAAATAAACTGCAGTACTGCATTCTAACCACTGCGCCACCAAGCCTCTTCCAATAAAATGGAGACTCTTTTTCCCCTCCAGTAAAAAAATAATGAAAATGTGCTTCAATTTCTCTATCTCAGGATAAATGACATATAACAACCATTATAAATGTAAAAGTGAATTAAAATTACAAAAATTAGAACAAGCCAAAAAACAGGGGTTTTGAGGGGAGAGGTGAATCGCCTCCTCTATTAGTGTATCAACCACCTGCAGCCAGCAGCTTCTCCTTCAGGGCCCCATGTCAGCCGACATAGCCAGATTTTAAGGACTTTCCTGAAGGCTAAAAGCAGATCTTACATCCTGTGGCAAGATGTTCCAGATGGCAGGAGCTGTAGCAGAAAAGGCTCTTCTGGATTTCACCAGTCAAAATTCTTTAGCTGATGGGATCTGCACTAGGCTCCTTCTGCTAGCATAAGGAAATATGATTTTGCAGATATCTTGGACCATGCCATAAAGGGCTTTAAAGGTAAATGTCTATGGAAATTCTCAATCATACAGGTCATGGCTGTCCCAAAGGTGCTTTTCAAAAGGCAACTGGATTTCCTTGGTTTTTTTCCTTGAAAATGTGTCTCTTCTTATCCAAGAGGCTTCTTCATTTCTGGCTGAATGGTGGGGAATGCAAGGATTTATATTCCTTAGCAGTCATCTGGTTGTTAGCCATCTGAACGTCAATAGTTATCTCTCTGAGAGTCTTTGAGAACTGAAGAAGGTTCTTGGATGAGAAGCGAAAGTTTTTCAAGGAAAAAACCAAGAAAGCCCAGTTGCCTTTTGAAAAGCACCTTTGGGATGGCTTTAGAGGTAATAATCAATACCTAGAAGCAAACTGTCAGCCAGTGCAGCTCATTTAACAGTGGGCTGTAATTGTGCCACTCTAGGTGCCTCCAAAACTGCCATACTGCTGCATTCGGGACCAATTGTAACTTCTGAATGGTCTTCAAGGGTAGCCCATATAGAGTGTATTGCAATAATCCAAGTGTGAGATGACTAGGGCATGAGTGACTGAGTGCAGGGCCCCACAATCCAGAAAAAGGTACAATTGGCAGACTACATGAGGTTGTGCAAAGGTTCTCCTAGCCATGACTACCACTTGCTTTTCAACCAAGAGTTGTGAGTTTAGGGGAACTCTCAAGTTTCATACCAGGTCTATCTGGAGTAGTGCCATCCCATCAAGAACTAAAGTTGATAAGCCCCTGGATCCTGAGACTTGGCACACCCAAAGTCACTCCATCTTACCAGGGTTCAGTTGAAGCTTTTTGGCTTCCATCTTGGCCCCCGCAGGCTCCAGGCACCACAAAAAGAAAGGCACAGCATTACTTGAGTAACCAGAGTAAAGCTGAGTATAATTATCCCATGGTGTCAGATGATTTCTATATACATGGAGATTTGATTTTTGCTAGAGTTCAAGAGAGAAGAACATTCTATTTTAGAATTTTTTAATCATTGATTAATCATGAATTTCAATATGCCATGTCATTTACACATTTCATCTTGCAACAATGAACTACCAAGTAAAATTAAATTATGAACTCTGCTTTCATGTCATTGTGAATCAATAGTTTTTATTCTTGTCTTGATAGGGGACCAAAATCCATTGGTGAAAGAGGTAAAGCTGTGAATGAGAATGTTGGGTTCAGATCTCCTCTTGACAGGAAGGTTATTAGCTGACTTTGGCAAGCTACTGTATCATGGGCCAAGAGTTTACCTTTTAAGGATAAAGTATAACATATCTGATAAATAAAAATGCAGGAATCTATGTATACTGTTCTGATTCTCTTAGAAGAAAGATTGATAATGGATAAAATTGCAGAATTATGTTAACAGATAGATCCACCTTCAGATTTCTGTACTTTTGAAAAAAATGACATTGTTTTATGCCAATTTCTCTATGATGCAGAATGGTTCACATTTCTTCTTCAGACCTCAAAGTAAAATCAATTCAGAACTTGCAATAGATGTAATAAACAGTAAGATTTAGAACCTGTTTATCCTGATTACACCCAAAGGTATTAAGCTGGACTAAGTCATCATCAGTTCATCACATAAATAAGACTGTAGATTGGGTTGTTAAATTTCAGTATGAAAATGTAAACCACATACTCATTTAATTTACAAAGCACCATAAAAATATAAGCAGATGTTCTGGTACTAACATTTTATGAATACGACTTATGTTTAATAATTGATACTTCATGTATAATTCATATATATTCCTATTAGTAGGACAGTGAATGATGAGTAAATGTGGTTATTCCTATTAGGGTAAAAATGGAACATTAGAGTATATCAGTAAACAAAATGAGTTTAGCATCCAGTAATACAGGTAATTTTATGCCAAATATGGCATAAGTAATTTATTTTACAAATGCCACTAGTCTGATCAATTTACATCATCAGTCTTCGACTTATGGCCACAACCAAGACTGGAATTTTTGTTGTAAATCAATGCAGTTCTAAAATGAGTCATCACGAATATGAGACCTGATCTTACAGTCAGTAAAGGAATTACTACAGTCCTAAGCAAAACACATGGTCATTAAATGAATTGAGTAATCTGACTTCCCCAACTGACTTTGTTTATCCAAAGCTACTGGGCAGGTCACAGCTGTGATCATGTCATTGCAAGACACTGCAACATAAATGCAAACCAGTTGCCAGGCATTCAACTTGTGGTCACATGAATGTGGGTGTTGTGTGTCAGTTGTAACTTTGAGGACGGGTCATAAATCATTTTTCCTGACTTCATTGTAACTTTGAACCATTATTAAACAAATATGTGTAAGTCAGGACTACTGTATCGGAAGGTCCTTGTGAAATCAATAACATTTCATAAAGATAATGGCAGCTCCTGGTTAAGCTTGTTTGGGAATCAGACAATGAGCATGGTTGAAACTGGTTACAATTTGGATGGTAGACCATGATTAGCTTAGACCACAGTGGTATCATTACATGGGTGAATAAGAGGTGCCATCTTGACTTTTTTTTACTTCCCTCACAAATGCTGTAACAACAACTGTATGTATCTGGCACAGATACACTATATTATAACTATTTCGTATCGTAAATCCCAGTCTAAACATCTGAGATCTTTTATAGTTCCACTACATAACATCTTAAAAGTCTATATCACAATAGTTCTTGTCAGAGAACAATTATCATACTGTTCCATGTGAACTTTGAGCAATTCAGTTTCCAAGGAAACAAAGAGAGTATTTCTCAAGCCACTGAAATCAGCACACAGTTTGCCAGCATGTCAGTGGGAAAATAATTCATCACACTAAGGTAAAGTGAAGCTAATCCTTAAAAAGAGATTCTGTCACTTTATGTGGGACAGCCAAAGAACATAACATAGTAGTAATAACAATTTAAAAGTAGTCAAGGACAGGGGCCACAGTATAATAATGTAAAAAAAGAGAAATATTAATTTTGACTCCTTACTCCTACTAGGTGAGTTCAAAGAGATGTCCAATTAGTAACTCAGTTAAAAAAATGCCTGCCAGTCCATCATTTTCTTTACCTAAAACATGAAGGAAATAGGATGGAATGATTGATGCCCTTAAGGAAGTAGCTAGGATGACTCATTTTCTCAGCAAGGGTTTCTCTTCCTGTAAGGAGAAACATTTATTTATGTATAACAAAGTTCAGGAATGTCCTTATTGAACAGATCCTGGAAGGTCCCATTAAAAGAAGTAAATTTAATATGTAAGAATGAAAAAGGATTCTTCTTGTTTTCTGCCTGTTATACTACAAAAATATCACAAATATTAGAATTATTAGATCTGAACAAATAACTCTGTCTTTGCTGCCATCTATTCATCTTCAGAATTTTCACAATCTTGTTCTAGTAGCGCTAATAAACATTACAAATGTCTGTAGAGATTCTCAGTGATCCGGGTCATGGTTGTCCCAAAGGTGCTTTTTCAGCAGGCAACTGGACTTTTTTTGAAGACGTTTCACTTGTCATCCAAGAAGCTTCTTCAGCTCTGACAGGATAGTGAGGAATGGAAGGATTTATATTCCTTGCAGACAGCTGGTCAGCTGCATCCTTTTCGAGGCTCATTGAAGCACTTGGAGGTTTACCTTTGTCCTCAGGGTCACCTGAGTAGTGCTCCTGGTTCCTATAGCCTGTAATTTTTCTCTGGAAATTCATTCCGACTCCCACACCATTCAAAGGGTATTCATCCCAAATTGTAAAGCTAAAAGTCTGTAGAGATTCTCAGTCATCCAGGTCATGGTTATCCCAAAGATGCTTTTTCAGGAGGCAACTGGACTTTCTTTGAAGACATTTCACTTCTCATCCAAGAAGCTTCTTCAGCTCTGACAGGATAATGGAGAATGGAAGGATTTATATTCCTTGCAGACAGCTGGTCATGCGAGTGACTTGCTTAATTCATTTATATGCAGCCCCCTGATGTGACACGGTTTTCTATTATATTAATTAACTCCTATCCTCCAAATTAAGCTGTTAAGGACACAGTAGTGTCAAATAAACTATACGTGTTTACTTGTATTTTTTTCTTGGAAGAATGTTTGCAAGAAGCACACTCTTACTGTACATTTAGTTTCAAGTTTACAACCTCAATTTACTTTATTTTATCTGGAAGGAGCCCAATTGTTAACCCATCCAGCTCATACTAGACAAACATGACACAAAAGCAAGGAAATGTAGTTATGGGTCTCTATGGCATGTGAATCCAGCCCCTCTGGTTGATTGCTCAGCTGTCAAGAAAATCTGGGCAATAGGATTATTGTATTAGATTGTAGCTCAATTAAACCCAGGTTAGTATAATTATGCAATCATAGCCAGTTTCACTGGAAATAGGAAGATTTTTTTTCTTTGCTTCTTTAATCTTAGACAAGGATATACTTCAAAAATGGACTGAATGCAATGCACTGTTTGGGTTGTTAAGAATTCTACAGATATCTTGATATTTTGAACAACCTAGGCAATTTAATTTCAGCCTGATTTTTTTTCTTTCTGTCTACCTCACTGGCAACCTTTTCAGGTTGCTGTAGCAACAACCTATAGCAGCCATCTGACGTTTCAGCCTGCCCCAAGTAAGTTTTCACATTTGTGAGATAATACCATGGTAAATGGACTCCTGACCTTTATCTCAAGGAAAATAGGCTCTGTGAAATATTCAGAATGGCAGAACTTGATATATCCTTTTTAATAGAGATGATATTTGTTCTAGAGGGTTGCTATAAATTGTTTCTCTTTCAGCAAAGTATTAAAATATTGTAGTTCCTGGTTTCAAGATTTTTCATGGAATTTAGAATTGCTGCATTTACTTTTAGAAAAAAACGAAGTAATGTATTGGTTTGATTTTTTGGGGAAAACCCCAAGGGTAGCATTTTACTCTCCAATGGATACTACAGTCCAGTTATCTGGCCCATTCAGGGTGATATTTTTCTTCCCATCAATATAAAGATTACACTTGATTCATACCAATCCTCTGAATGCCAAGGAGTATAGCATGCCGAGACTGAGAGTTCAATTTTGCAGAAGTGAAAGTCATTTTAGGCAATTATTGTTGCAGTTCTTCAAATTTTGCATTTTGGCATGTTTCCCTCGGATCTTTTTGAAGCCATGTCTTGCTATGGTTAAGTGAATGCATATGAAGGCCAAGGATATCTTCAGTTTGGAGAATTGTTTTTGTTGACTGGCTCACATCAGTCGTCCTTAACTAGCCTAGGTGGCGCAGTGGTTAGAGTGTTGAACTGCAGGCCACTTCTGCTGATTCAATCTAGCGGTTCAAATCC
>JANHFL010002770.1:104803-119959 GCA_032468155.1 Oxyrhabdium leporinum | reverse complement strand
AGATAGATAGATAGATAGATAGATAGATAGATAGATAGATAGATAGATAGATAGATAGATAATTGAGAATGATAGAGAAGAGAGAAAAGATGATAGACAGACAGACAGACAGACAGACAGATAGATAGATAGATAGATAGATAGATGCATGCATAGAGACATAAATAGAAAATTAGAGAATACAGATATAGACATAGACAATCACAGAGAAGATAGATAATAGCTAATTAGTTTTGTTAGATATAGACAGACAGACAGACAGACAGACAGATGAAAATGATAGAGTAGATAGAATTAGATAGGTAAGAATTGGATGGATGGATGGACGGACAGACTGATGGGGGGATCTGTAGTCCAACCTCTCTTTGTAACAGAGAGAATCTCCAATCAGGACCAGGATGTTATAATCTATCAACCCTCCTTCTAAAAACTGACTGTGGCGAACTCACTATCTCTGGATCCGGGTGAGAAGAGCAGAGAGGACGGCCTGGACTTCAACAGTGGAGCAGGTACATACCACGGGCTTCTTCTGATCCTGGAGGAGATCGGCTACATACTAGAAACACACAAGCAAGGACGTAGTCAGGCCGGGGCGGGACGTGGCTTTCGGTCGATACAGCTGCTGTGCAAAAACTCTTCCTGAGGATTAATCAATACAGGAGACTATTGACAGCTCGGGGTTGAAATGAGGGGTCCTTGGTGCTCTCTGAGCTTGGTGGTTCTCTCTTGCAGAGGTTTTGTGACCCAACTAGGTAACCTCTGTGTGTAGGCCTTCCAACTCTTCGCATTAGAGGAGCGGGAATTGGGTTTCGGCAAAGGTCGTGAAAGAATGATTTGCCAAAACGATCGTCCACTTTTGATGGCTGGGTTGCCGTAAAGAGATACACAGGGAGAGCCGGTGGCTTACTTGGCCTTGCCAGTCCACGGCATTCACCAGGATCACGTTTTCGGGCAGCGCGGCATCCGACACGAGGATCTGATTCAACTGGTCGTAAAGGACCTTGCGAGGAATCTGGTGGAGAAAAGCAGGCAGGTTTCGAAGGGCTGCCAGTCCTTCGGGGTAATCCAGACCAGCAGCACAACTAGCAGTACTTAATTGTGACTTTCGTGTAAGATTTTTCACGAAATCTGCATCGAACAGGAACCCTGCAGGTTGTTGTAAGTTGCTGTCTGAATGCTTCTGAAGTGTAGCCAGTCAAGAAAAGCTGATCCTCTCTAACAGTCAACTCAACGCAATACAAGGCAAGTTAAGCCAACTCAACTCAACTCAACTCAACTTAATGAAAGGCAAGGCAACTCAACTCAGCAAGTCAACTCAACTCAATGCAAGGCACGTTAAGCCAACTCAATTCAATATAACTCAACTCAAGTCAACTCAACAAGTCAATTCAACAAGTCAACTGAGCTCAAGGCAAGGCAAGCTAAGCCAACTCAACTCAATGAAAGGAAGACAACTCAACTCAATGCAAGGCAAGTTAAGCAGCACAATTCAACTCAACTCAACAAAAGGCAAGGCAACTCAACTCAACATGTCAGCTCAGCTCAATACAAGGCAACTTAAGCCAACTCAATTCAGTACAACTCAACTCAACGAAAGGCAAGGCAACTCAACTGAACAAGTCAACTCAGCTCAATGCAAGGCAAGTTAAGCCAACTCAATTCAACACAACTCAGCTCAATGAAAACCAAGGCAACTCAACTCAATTCAATGAAAGGCAACTCAACTCAACAAGTCAACTCTAGTCAACTCAACTCAAGGCAAGGCAAGCTAAGTCAACTCAACTTAATTCAATGAAAGTCAACTCAACTCAAGGCAAGGCAAGCTAAGCCAACTCAACTCCATGGAAAGCAAGGCACTCCCCAATTCCAGACCCACTCATCGCATCCGGAAGAACATTTCCTCATTCCAATATGAAACCAGGGGTGTACAGCCCAGCTGAGCATATTCCCCACCCCATTCTCGCTCCAACTGAAAGCTGCTTCAAAAAAGGAAGTTAATTCTGTTCCTACCGCCATCATCCCTTCTCCCGAAATCCGCTGAAGAGGGACTCAGCCACAGGAAGGGAGATTGTAGTCGTAGCTCACCTGTGTACTGTGACACAAATCCGGGGACCTTTCGCTGTCGGAGCTGTTGGTCCTTTCGCTCAGCGGCTTGGAAAGCTGACGTTCCTTGAGCGGGGTGCTGCGTTTCTGACGGGGCGTGTGTACGATATTGTCCATTTTGCTTCTCACCAACAGAAGAAAGACGTTAGTTAATAACTTCAGTGCTGTAAAACCCAGGGAGGAGAATCAAAGTGATTCCACAACTGCAGCTTCCTGGCTGGTTTCCAACAAGCCAAGTCAATGGAAGAAGCTCGGTTCGCTTAACGACTGCGCAGTTCACTTAACAACGGCAACTGGGGCAAAAATGGTCTTCAAATCAGGCCCTGGCTCCCTTTAACGGCCACTTTGCTTAGCGATGGGAATTCCCATCCCGATTTTGCTGGTATGGCGAGGGCAATCATATTCTTTCTTTCTTTCTTTCTTTCTTTCTTTCTTTCTTTCTTTCTTTCTATCTATCTATCTATCTATCTACCTACCTACCTACCTACCTACCTACCTACCTACCTCTGTCATCTATCTGTCTATCTAACAATATATATTTGATTTAAAAAGATTCAAGGTGTTGTACATGTGGATCTTCAATAATTTTATTTCCTCAAAACAATCTTCAAAGGCACTCTTTGTAAAACTACCCAAGGAGGTTGATATTTCAGAGGTCCATATTTAATCTGTTTTTAATCCAACTTTAACTACTCGTCTAATGAGTGCTAAAATCTTCACCACAAGAAGGAAGACATAATATATAATTTACATAATCTAGAAAATAGGACTAGAAATGAGTAAATATATTTGTTTTCAGTTATTTATTTTTCCCAAATGTAATAGTATTTTCATCTTATTTTACCCAAGTCCACACACACATTTTTATTTCCATATAAGTTCGCTAATGAAGTGCACGTTTGAACTAAAATGCAAATTGTACAATTTCTTATCTACTTCTAATGATGATTTTGCTCTTTGTATGTGTTAACAATCCAAAGCAAGATGTCATCTAAAGTATTAGTTGGATATAACAGACTTTATACAACTTTAAAACCAATTTAGAGTTTTAAAAAATAATTTCACCATATACTTCAGTGTTAATTATTTTCTATTTGAATCTAATAGAATTAGTAGAAATGGCAGAAAGAGCAACCTTCTAAATCACCTATTCATTTTCACTGGCCAGATATAAAATTAATTTTCTTACTAGAAAGTAATATAGGTTTTTTTTAAGAAGGGGTAAATCCTGATAGAGTTCACAATCTTTCAAATTATGCACAGAGCCCAGGAATTATGAACCATAAAATTTAACTTTTATCTGACCTTAATCATATTCATATGGATGAAAGACAATTGTGGACAGTGGAAAGGTCAATCTGAATATATAATTATAGGAAGAACAGATCTTCCACTCCCACTAGTTTTCTGAATGAGATTTTTTTTTTTTAAATGTATTGGTTGTTTTGTTTTCATTATTTCCAAAAGAAAATACTTTATTTCTTAATGGCAGAAAGAATTCTTACTCCTCCTTACCCTGTTTTATCTGCAGGTCCTGTTGATTCACTCAGAAAAAAGAAGAAAGCTGTTAGGTCATAGATAAGTGTGTTCTGTACCAAGAATGTGATTATCAATTTTGTCACCAAACCATAGTCTTCTCATGGTAGCCTAAGGAAATTCAGTCTTCAGAATTATTTTGGAATTAAGATATTGAAGCTAAAGACTGATGAACATTTTTTTTTCATTTCTCAGGCCGGATGTTTTATTAGAAGATAATTATTTTATTCTTAGGAAATTTTTTAAAATTAAAGTTATCATTCCCTAATTGCCAATATTCTTGGCAGGTTATCTACAGCAATAAATTAAGATGTATTTAACTACCATGCTCAGCTGTAAGTCTGTCCAGTAACAATGATTGTGCCTGGGTTGGTGTTGTGTATTACGTTTTCCTTCACAAGAAATAAACATGCATGCATCTACAACAATGTTTATAGCCACAATCAGAAACAGTATGAATACTTCCCCTTTGCTATCCATGATATTCTCTGCAATTGCCCAAAGTTTCAAAAGGATGCTTCATTCGAGTCAATACACTTCAACAAATATGAATACTTTGCACAATCATATTAATTATGGCCAATAGGATCCAATCATTAATTTTAATTATTATTCAGTTTTATTCATGCCAATACACTTCAGAAAGTGCTCTTTGAAATGCTGAAGCAGTCTTGTGCTCTGAGAAGTTCAACAAATCCGATCTGAAGCCTTCCCATGATCTTCACATGTACAGCTCCCTCCTTTCTTTGACAGTCCCAAAAGAAATAAATCTGTTGCAACATTTCAAGAGAATTTAAGAAAGACTTACTTAGCCTAGAACCAACTTACTTAATGTACAGATAACATTTAATCATGTCACTGAAAATTACCAAGACCACAGTATCTTGTGCTAGATATCTGCTGGGAAAAATAAATATTTCAATGTATTTATTTAGTACTTCAGTATATATTAGTGGTAAAAATAATGGCATGTTTTAAATCCACATAATTAAAGAGATAGATCAGCCAGAGGTTTAGCAAACTGACCAAAATCTGTTACTAAAAAGGATTCCTATTTTCCATTATTGTTATTGTGATAATGATGATAATGATGATAGTTATTTACACACAGTATAGTAGATAATTTGTTTTGGTTTTGGTACTTTTATCTACTGCATCCTTCTCAGGGATCTATGCTAGTTATAGACAATGTCAAAATGTTCCAAGTAATGCAACTATTTGTAACGATAAGTTGAGGTTGTGTCTCTTCTTATTGTGTCCAACTGCTTTTCAGATCTCTTGGTATGGCACCAAAATTATTGGCACCACTAATACTTTCCTTTTTCACATCTCCTCAATCCATAACTCTCTTACTGATTCTTCTAATCTGTTTCTAAAATGTCAATTATCCATACATTTGGTTCTATATTATAGTTGGTCAAACATTCAGCCAGATGTTTACACTGGTTTTGGCATTTTTATCTATCTATCCAAGGACTTGGGGGTGGCAGATGTTGTTTGTTGGTATTGCTAAAGATATTGTCTAAGGATGCAAATTGTTTCAAGTAAACCTGCCTTTTGCATTTGACTGATTGTCATTTTATTATTGTTGTTGTTGTAATGTGAAAATGGAATTGGAGAGTCAAAGAAGATGAAACAGAAGATTTTAACACAGAATCAACAAGTATAACAAGGCCCTGTTATATTGCCCCTGAAATACAGAGTGTGTGTGTGTATATGTATATATATATTATAAAGGCCCTGAAGACATGGTTTTGCCAAGTGCCTGTAGATCCCAGGGTGATTCAGATCCCATCAAGTGGTTTGTTTGATTGTTGTTGCCAGATGGATGAAGGTTTATTGCACTTTGTATTTGGAGTTGTACTTCAGCAAAGCACTAAGAGTCAGCATGATGGAATTGAGCAGCCATACAAATTTTCTTAATAAAATAAAATAAAATAAAAAAGATAACAAGTTCATGCATTTGTATTTACATTATTCCTTCCTGCAAATTACCTTTTCATATTTTATTTTGCCACACAGAAAGAGTAAATAGGGTTCAGAAATGCACACCTCAGGCAATGTGCTGTTTTAATCAAGCAGGTTTTATGTCATGCCAAAAGAAATTCAGTATATTTGCTAAAATGTACAATTTCCTATATAAAGTCTAGACATTCAGACCTCTTTTATTCAAATGCAAGTTATTCCTAAGAATAGTATAATATGATGATGAACCAAACTAGTTAACTATGTGTGATAGCTATTATTAAAGCAAAAGGTTTCTACACTCAAACCCTTAAGACTGGAGAACTCTGTTAGTTGCAACAATTATCTGAGCTCACAAATGAAAACAAAATAAGCTGCTAAAATACTGCTCCTGTCAATGTGACCATATGCTTAAAAGAAGCTATTAGAGAAAGCCTTGCTCAGTAATCTTATAAGGGAGAACATACATCTAGCCAAATCAAAATAGCAGATGGTAGAAAGCAATTAAAAAAACTCATTATGAAGTGTGATCAACACTATTTCCACCATTATATAACCCAATCCGAATCTGACTAAGTAATATTTCATGATACACCTCATTGATTCAAAATCAATGGTTTTTCAAGGGAAATTTTAAAAAGGAAAATGACAAACAATTGGAAGATGTTTCCAGAGAAAGACAAATTTCAATTGAACTGGATAACATGATACTGGTATAATGGCACCACAGAGCTAATGATAATGGACCTAGAAAATGTTTGAGAATATATTATTTTATCATGCATTTTTATTAAGTGTAATAAAACAAATTTCTCAGAAAAGAAAACATTTTTCCTAGTGAAATATAGTGATCAGAAAGCCTTGATCTTGGAGCCTTGGAGACTCCTGATCTGCAGTGATATTCTACACCATTCTTTTGTTTAAAAAATGATGTGTGAATGTGAACTCCCTTAATCTTAGGAATGAAAATGGTTAAGAACTTGATAGGGCTTCAGAAATGATCCTCATATGTCAAGTTTTTCAATACTTGCAAAAATTTGTTTTGTTTCTTTTTTATAGGTTGAGCATTTTTAAAATGTTTTGGTTAAACACGGACCACTTTTAGAAGTCACAAAGCTTTTTCTATTAGACTAATTAAATGCCTTTGTTACGTACAGGTTAATTCTATAAAAACACTTGTTTTACTGAAAGAACACTTTATAAGTTAGACATTTCTTTATAGCATTACATTTAGTTTAAGTGCAAGCATAGACAGACTTGAGGTCTTGATTGAAAAACATATAAAAATCCTGGTTTACATTGGCTACATAGAGTTTCCTTTATCAAGAAAAATGTTCTATCCTTTTCCCTCTGCCCTCATTCACCCCAAGATATAAGTTCTTTATATGTGTGTCTGGAGTTGATTTATTGGATGTCTGTGATTCCAAGCACATATCTTTAGAAAGAAATATATCAGCCGCAGGACCAATTTTATCTGGACACTGTCTATATTCAGTGGGACAGTCTGTTTTTCTTAGTGGCTGCCATATGATTATACATGTTTCCTACTTGTCTATAATCTTTACTTTTCATATGCTTTCTTTTCAAGAAATAAATTGATGGGGGTGTCTCATTAATTTTTGTTATGGTTACTGGAAACTGCCAAAGTTTAGCTATGCAAGACACCTAGAAGTTAAATATGAGTTGCGCCATGAGTTATGACAGTGCTGAACAAGGGTACATATGACTGGTTCTTGGAGTTCTAGTGGTCATGTGATCATGAGCTGAGTGCTTGGAATCTGGCTCACAATTATGTCTCATCATGGGGTCACATGGTCACCATTTGTGACCTTTTTTGCTGGCTTCCAACAAGCCAGGAGATAACTCTACTTTCCCACAAATAATGTAAAATTTAAAAAGTAATATTTCAAATACTATTTTAAAAAAGAAATTCACAAACTTCCAAAATATAAACTTTCATGAAGAAAACTACTTTCAAATATGAGCATTTATTTATTAAGAGCCCTGATGGCACAGTGGTTAGAATGAAGCACTGCAGACTACTTCTGCTGACTGCCAGCTGACTGCAATTTGGCAGTTCGAATCTCACCAGGCACAAGGTTGACTCAGCCTTCCATCCTTCCAAGGTTGGTAAAATGAGGACCCAGATTGTTGGGGGCAATATGCTGACATTTGTAAACCATTTAGGGTGGTAAAGCACTGTGAAGCGGTATATAAGTCTAAGTGCTATTGCTATTGCTTTTTAATCAAAATCTACATTAATTATATTTGATTAAACATTTGTATTATATTTGTTTTGGTCCACTACTGCCCATGTTGCAAACCAAACATTTTAGAAATGGTTCTGAAAAGTAAAATATCCACCTTGTAATATGTATGATTTAGAGATAGGTTTATTCTGAAATGTTTTCTTCCAATGTTATGCTTGTATTGTAGCTCTTAACAGATTTTTCTCCTGTGTTATAATGAAATGTCATTCTTTTAAGGATCTAAGTAATTCTGGCTGTGATTGGATATTCAACAACCTAATGCTATTAATTTCCTGATTTTTTTTCCAGAGAAAGACTGCACAGGATGGTTTATTTTGCATAAATATCTCAATACCTCTTCCTAGTAAAGCTTGTTTGAAAATGACAAAGGAAGCCTGATAATATCTCACAGTGCTAAGCAGCACTACAAGCAGAGAACAATAATATACTTTTAGCTCATGAATATGAATGCTTAGAACTGTGCCTTTCATGTTTTCCTAGGGTACAAATTAAATATATACTATTATTCTAGGCTACAAAGTAAATAAATGAGGTATATTTACTCTGAATAATTGAACAATGATGACCTCCTTAATCAAGCTGTTTGTTTTTACATTTTAAAGAATTAATATATTAATATTAATATATCACACTCAAAAATCTGGGATCCCTGCAAGGTTCATAGAAACATAGTATAGTAACAGGACTTAGAAGATTTTCTCTTCTAATGTGATAAACATTTTGCGTCCACTGAAAAGATAAAATTTGTACATGTGTGAAAATTTGTAAATCCTATAAAATAAATGTACAGCCTTAGTAGTTTTAAGAGCCAGTTTGGTATAATGGTTAAGCATCAAGCTATAAATCAAGAAACTGAGAATTCTAGTCTTGCCTTAGTCACAAAATCAGCTGGGTAACTTTGGGCCAGTCACTCCCTCACAGCCCTAGGAAGGGCTTCTGAAAACCTTGCCAAGAAAATTGTAGGAACTTGTCCAAGGTTATGAGGAGTCAAAAAATTGGCTTAAAGGAATAAAATAAATAAATAGAAAATTACAGTAGATTGTATATTTAAATCTGATTGTTTAAACAATGACATCAAAATAAATAAACAAGATCCACCACATAATGTTTTCTGCAAGTCTCGATGTGTTTAACATAAACCCTTCAAGAAGAAGAAAAAAATAGACTACAATCTGTCTTATATTTTCTAACAGTTCTAAAACTTTAAGATATATAATTTGGCAGATTTTTATCAGAAAGCATATATGCACACACACAGAGAGACACATGCATGCACAATAACACATATTTTTGGATCTATTTTGTATGTAGATATTTCTGTAGTCCATTAACTGTCCATCAGACAGGCTTCAACATTCAGCATTTTCAAGTAAACTCTTAAACTCCTTTTAATAATCTTCATTATTGGAACTAGCTATTAAAAACTGCTAAACTCAGAGACAGCCCTGTTATATTTTACTTTATATTTGACACCGTAGTTTAATTTTTGTTGGGTTTTTTATGGTTTCCTTTTTCTTTTTTGCTCTATTTAGTTTGCATTAGATTTATTCTTGTGTTTAACATTTTCAATAACAAATTTTATACATATCAAATTTTAATTTTTAGTAATGTTTTATGTTATAGCAATAAAAACAAATGCAAAGTATATTTAAAATTCAAGTGATTCTTCTTTGTTTTTATATATGTATATTAACTTTGGGGAAAGTTGTAATTCATGGCAAAATAAAAGCATTTCTTTCATTTTAAATAACATAAACATGGTTTTAGTCTTCACCAAAGAAACACTTAAAAATAGTCTCTAGAGGACTATCAAACACATTTTATTTCCATTCAAGAAATGCATCATAACTGTCAAAAATGTAACTTATATGTGATAATATTCATTTTATCAGAATGTTTATGTTATTCAGTTAGAAGTTCACATATTGGCCTGCTTAATTCTTGCTCCTTTTGATAACCTCAAACTGAATATTTTTACAGATTTCACACTTCCATTGGTAACAGTAAAATGTATTCATTTCTAACTTAGATTTATATATGGCCTTTCTTTCCAGAGCTGAAAGTGGTTTCTATGAATAACTCCCTTAATTTTTATCTCTATAACATCAACCTAGCGTCATATTGAGCTGAGAATAAGAAATTTCCCTAGTTTTCTTGGTCATAGTAGACAAATGGAGTACATCTAAAGGTACAAACAAAATGTGACAGATCTGAAAACAACATTAAAAAAAATACTTTAAAGATATGGATTTGCTTAATTGGGCAAAGTTAAATACAGATTAGCATTGTTTTTGTTGATATATGAAAATATTAGGGAAGCAGAATTAGAAAAACAAATAAACTTCCTAAACAAGATCTATTGCAATGGAGTACACTATTCAAACAATGGTTTTTTTTCCCTTGCCCAATATATTTACATGGTATCTGGATACTATCTATCACAAATGTAGTACCTGCACCCTGTACATAGAGAATGGGAATAATCAGGTAATTTCAAACATTATTTTCCATTCTATAAGTCTATGTTTTTGTCAGACAGAGGAGGAATCTCATTGCTGTAGTCCTCTGATTGTATCAGCCAGTTCTCTCTCACTTGGGAATACAAAACTTCTGTTCAATTTGTTTCTGAGATAAAAAGAATTAGAAGAGACATTTAATATTTATATATTTAGTATAAAATGGATTATTGTTACTAATATTAATAACAAAGTGATATTAATTTAGCAATAAAAATCAGACATTCAATATTTCAGACTGTTTCAAATTTTGTATTTTAAATGTTTGCTTTGTCTGTTTTATGGATTTCAATTGTTTAGGTTTATGTTATATTCTTGTAGAAATTTTATATCATGTAGTGTTTACCTTCTTTCTGCTCCAGAATATATGCTGTTATTGCATTTACAGATTCAACTGTTCCTTTTTTATTTATTTATTTTATTTAAAACATTTAGATAGCTGTCTATCTTATATCAAACTCTGGGCCCAATCAACAATTAAAACAACATCAGTAATAATAAGTGATGTTGCTTCCTACAGTGAAATACTTTAAGGGTATAGATCTCTTTCTTGAAAGAAAAACTTACTGTATATACAAACAAGTGAAAGAATTCAATACAAGTCCTGACAACACTCACTAATTTTGTTTTTCTTAATTTCTTATGGTCCATTCATACTTTTAGCTTGCATTATCTCCATAATCATAGGGGCTATATTTTTTGTACAACACACACACACACACACACACATATGCATAAATTTCAGCAAATATGAGCATTTTTTTTGTAATGTTGCTAATATGTAAATAACTTTTATGTATTTTCATGAATATGAGCATTTTTGTTCAGAATAATGTGTAATATAGATTTAAGAAAATCCATAAGATTTTTATATGTTGAAACAAACTTATTATTAGAGGGGATATGATAGCAGTATTCTAGTATTTGAGAGGCTGCCACAAAGAGGAGTGAGTCAATTTATTTTCCAAAGTACCAGAGGGCAGGGCAAGAAACAATGGATGGAAACTAATCAAGGACAGAAACAACCTGGAATTAAGGAGAAACTTCCTGACAGTGAAAACAATTAACCAGTTGAACAGCTTGCTGTCAGTATTTGTGGGTGCTTTATCACTGGAGATTTTTAAGAAGAGACTGGACAGTCACTTGTCCGAAATGGTATAAGAGCTCCTGCTTGAGCAGGGACTAGAAGACCTTAAAGGTCCCTTCCAGCTCTATTCTGATTGACTGATATAGTATTTTTTAATTGATGAACAGCATGTTAAATTTCAGAAAATTTAAACTTCTAAACATAACTGAATGCTGTTTTATGTGTTGATTTTAAAATACGTATTTACATACATTTTGCCTTCAGATATGAACTGAATGAATTTTCCTCCAAGTTCTGCTAGACTTTAACTTCCTATTTTCACACGATCATAACTTTTTTTTCTTTTGAATTGCAGTCAGGTTGAAGCTTTCCAGGTCAAGGTAGGCATTTAAGCTCTGGTAGTCAATTATTACAAAGCAATCACTGACACAAATCCTGGCAAGCACGATTCATTCCTAGAAAAGTATTTGTTTCTCATAGAAAGAATCTGAATTTGTTTGGTTTTATCAGAAAATATACAATCATTTTAAAATTCATGACTGTGGAGCCGGTGCAATGAACTGATCCCATACTCTGAACAAACAGAAGTTTCTATCAAGCTACCACTGAGAGAAGAATGAATGTGACTGAAAATGTCTCTTTATTGTAACCATATTAGATAACTGATAGTTGCTTCAGAAAATGGGAACTTAGAATTTAAGAATTTAAGCTGGGCAAACCCTATATCCTTTGTGTTCTCCTGAAGCCATGTTATTTCACAAAGAAAGATTTGACTTTCATCTTATCTCTAATCCTCATGGTGTCTGTTGATGTTTGATGCTTGTTTATATGATCTGTGTTCTTGCTATCATATTCTGATAAACCTGATAAGTTAGCTGAAATATTCCAGATGCTAACTAAGTCCTGAAAGTTTCTGGCACTGACAAGTTGTTAATATGTAATTACGTTATCTGTGTACTTGCTCTCCTCTTCAGATAAGTCTATTAGGTGAGCTGATATATTCCAGATGCTAACTGAGCCCTGAAAGTTGCTTTGCACTGACAAGTTGTTAATCTGTAATATAAGATGTAAAGGTTCATATGAAGTGAGACAGTTTGTGGTTACAATAGGCATTGTGAAAATTGTATCTATCTCCAAGTATTACAAGCGTGAAAAATGAAAGAGAGTCAGATATTCAAATTGACAGAGAAGGTCTCTTTTTACCTTTATGTGGAATAATGGATGTTTGCATGCTTCAGTAACAACTCCCAAAGTTTTCCAATATTCAAAAGTTTCCACCCAATTGGACCGGTTGGGACCAGTGGTGGGTTGAAACTGGTTTCAAAACTGGTTCAGTGAGTGCACAACTGAAGCATGTATTTTAAAGTAAGTGTAGCAAAGCAAAAATAATTAAAGAAGTAATAAAAGAATATTGTAGCTAGAAGACTTCTGACAATTACTTTAGGATCTAATCTGGCGTATCCCCGATGGGATCAAACAAAGTCAAAATCATGTGCATGATGTTTCAGTTAAAGCTCTGCTACTTTTTTTACATGCATCACGCATATACTGTAAGCCGTGAAGCTTCAATTGTCAAGTTGTGGCCACCTTCCTGACTTAATACCCACCCCCCGGATATTCTGTAGATCTAAGCTGTATCTATTATTAAATTGGGTTTGGTTGCATACATGTCTTAACAATGAAATAATTCTAAGCCAAACTGAAAGACAGTACAATTAAAAAGTTCTAATTTATTGAAATACATTTGTAGGTATATCTTCTTGAATAAATTATTGGACAATGAGATTATAAATCATTGATTTGTAGCCACCTGATAAGTGAACTGAATAAGCATAATGGATTTTTTAAAGTTATGAATACAGTAGATATTAGCAGTGGCCTGTGAGATAAGGCCACCTTTGTGAACAATAACTAAGAACTGTGGAAGATAAGTTGAAACTGCAAGCATAATAAAAAAAAAGGAGGAGAAAAAGGAAAGGATGGGTAACAATGATTTATTTGAGATTTGAAGTCATGCAAAGTGCTAATCTTTTTAAAAAAAAACTAGTTAGGAAATGAACCCAATGTCCAAACAGGTGTTGATTTATAATATCTGTGCCCAAGATCTTGTGGGAAATTATAAAGTTCAAAGTGTGTCTAAAGAAATGGAATTCTTCATTCAGTAATAAACAAACCAATCAAAAAGCTCCCTGAATACCTTACAGAGAATAAATTATGGAAACATTCAAAGGATGACTAAATTTCAATTCAAATAATAGATAATCTGTGACCTGTTGGGTCATCCTTTCAGACATATTTACCTAATATTATCAGAGATCATTATCTAAACAGGAAAACAGGATGACCACAGGCAGGCAAAAATGCAAATTGGATTGGATTCAATCCAATTCCTAGTGACTAACTCACTGATGTTGGTTCTGGGAAGCTGACAGGAAGTATTAAAAAACAACTCCTCCTCCTTCTCGGTTGACCGACAGAACTGCCTGCTACTTTGTAGAGGAGAGAGGGAACAAAGGGAACCATGGATGCACTCTTGCTTCCCTGCCTGGTATGTCTCCAATGGTCTTCTCCTTGCAGACAGGAAGAAGGCTCACCCATTGACTGCCAGCACTCCTTTACCAGCCCTATCTCACAAACATCTGAGGCACCTGAGTTTCTCATCATTCTCTTTCTCTCCCACCTCCGTTAAGAGATTTTAACTTCAGTTTGGAAGCAGCCAATTGTTGCTCCCCCATCTTCCCTTGTACCACACAACTGACAGATGATAAGGTAAGGTAAGATAAATTAAAATGAGATGAGGCGAGAGGAGGAGATAAGAGATAAGAAAATAGATAAGGTAAGATGAGATGAGATAACAAGATAAGATAAGATAAGATAAGATAAGATAAGATAAGATATAAGAAAAGACATAAGAAAAGATATAAGAAAAGATATAAGATAAGATTTGTTGTCATTTATCGGTATACACAATGGCATGTAAGAAAATGAAATTCTGATTCCCCACTCTTGAAAGAAGGAACGCCAGCCACCATACGATGTTACCATCACAAGTATAACAATAATAAGATAATAGCGGCACCAGCATTCAAAATTCCAGGTTATGCAAAAGGGAAAAGTTTTTCAATATTTTTTGGAAGTGTAGTCGGAAAATGTCTTGACACTGAAACGGCCACAATTTTCCAATCTTTATTCCCACAAGAGTCATGAGTCCCAGCATTCTGTAAGTTAACCTATCTGAGTTACTTTGGTTCAATTATTATTTCCTTATATCTTCCCTTTTCGCCCAATTGAAACTTACAAACAAAAAGATATAAGAGTTTTAGTAGTATGTTTGGTTCCAAATCTTGAATCTCTTTTCATATCTAATAGATATAATAATCTGCAACCTCCTAGCTATTTTCTATCTAGAACACCATTAAGGAGTCTGGTTCTTAGAGGTTCATAGAAAATGTCGTATTTGAATACATATCAGATTTCCCAATACTTCATTTTCAGAGATTTAAGAATTTCACATTGCAACTATTCTAATGCAGTCTGTTTTCACATGAGGTTAGAGAACTTGCAAATTGAGATTCATCTGTAAACTGAATCAGGATTCCTTCCTTCCTTCCTTCCTTCCGTCCTTCCTTCCTTCCTTCCTTCCTTCCTTCCTTCCTTCCTTCCTTCCCTTCTTCTTCTT
>JANHFL010002770.1:51623-64823 GCA_032468155.1 Oxyrhabdium leporinum | reverse complement strand
CCTTCCTTCCATTATTTTCCCTTTATTATATATATTATTCCATAACATTCCCCAGTTGCTCAATGAATATTCTTAACCATAACAGTGTTGAAATCTTAGTGGGAAGATACACATGTGCTATATCCAAGCGATATTCATTTCAACAATGAATGTGATACCAAGAGAATTCTGAGAGTTGAGGTCCACTTATCTGGAGGAACCCAAGCTGAAAAGGCTGATTAACTTTTTAATGCCAGTAAACATTGTTGCAGGTAATCAGTTTCATTGCTGTTTTGAATATATGTAGAGCTAAAATGCATTAAACAAATTATACAGTTTGAATTCAGGAGCAGTTTGGAAGCTCTGCATTTTTCTATCAAGTTGCAAATTCCTTAATAATTTGATTTCATTTACTTTCTATGAGGAATATTATAATAAGCCAAATATTTTATGTTGCTCTTTTGCAATTATACAGTTACATACTTTTTCATTATTAAATTTCATTATTAAATATTGTTTTTTAGACAAATTCTGTATATGCTGTATAAATGTATCCTATTCTGTATAAATGTATCACACTTCCAGAATGATAAAGCTATATTAATTTGCAGTAATTAGATGATATTGATTTTTGTATGACTATAACTTTTATTTTAAAAGTATTACAAATATTATTTTGTTATTTCATGAATATATTTAATTTTTAAAAGCTTGCAGCAGGCAAAGAACATTGTGTTCTCTTGGCAAGCAACCTAAAGTTATTTTGTTCAACCACTGAATTTTATAAGCCTGAAGTAGCAAAATATGTGATCATTAGACATCATTAGACAGTTTTTTTGGTCCTATCTTAATAAGTTAGCATAGTGTGAGT
Source organism: Oxyrhabdium leporinum (assembly GCA_032468155.1). Taxonomy (NCBI): domain Eukaryota; kingdom Metazoa; phylum Chordata; class Lepidosauria; order Squamata; family Cyclocoridae; genus Oxyrhabdium; species Oxyrhabdium leporinum. Next base: position 63,973 of record JANHFL010002770.1, on the reverse strand, counting down.
TGATGGCCCTATGTATCACCCTAGATTGGGCTAAGAAAGAATTAGAAATTATCATCCATTTTAGAAGGCTTTATTTGCTTTTACTGCACTAAATAAGCCAAATAACATACTTAATGTGCTTTGCAATACTGGCAAATATCTGTAGCTCGGGTGTAGGATGAGGGTGAAGGTTTGTTCTTCAAGCTTATGGATTGGTTCCTGAATGGTTCATTACCAGCTAGGTAACATCTTATTAGAGCCAACCCACAAGCTTGGTGTCAGGGTTCCAAGTAACATAGCCATAGCAAACAAAACTCTGAGGCAGGTAGTTTCCTCAAAGAATAAGTTTATTGGATATGTCATATTGGCACAGGCTGGTGAAAAATGGCTCTGAATACTCCTATGGTTTTCACCTAATTGAAAGTAAAAGTTTTTCACCTTCTCAAAACAATCAGTCACATGGTCAAATCAGCATATTGTTCAGTTGTTAGGTGACTCCAGTCTCCTCCTTCCGAGCACCTGCAGGAACGTCCTTGATTCCCAAGAGAAAGTATTTTGTTTTGACTACAACACCCCAACTATCTCTACTCCCCCTCCCTGTTCCTCTTGTCCAGTGTGTCAGCACTGAAGTCCTAAAATGGCCTCAGTCAGGCCAGCTTCAGGGTTGACACTGAGAGAATGAATCTTCACTGCCCTTAATGTGGTTTATTTATTTATTTTATTCAATTTGGATGGTCCACAACTCCAATGACTCATCTGTATATTTTACTTTTTTTCCACAACTAGATTGTCATCAATTATTATTGCTTAATTTAACAATGAATTTGTTAAATTTTGTAATGATGTAGCAGAATAAAAATTGACTTCTACTTGCCACATCTAATATCAAAGTACAAAGGAATCCTACTTTTTTTTATTCTACTAAACTGTAATAATTGGCTCATACGAGTTGATACCAGACTGCTTTTTAGGTTGTAGAGATGGGTTTTGAATTAGTTGAAGAATATTTCTTACATTGTAATTTACATTATAATGTATTTTTGTTCCAACGTTTGGTCTGAAGGCTTCCACAATGTCTCACAAAAGTTAACACAAATTCAAAATTAAACGACATCCCACAAAATACAATTTAAAATTACAGCATTAATATCCAAACAGTATTTTTTAAAATATAAAAACCTCTGTATCTGTGCTTTTGATGTGGAAATGATTATAAAATTTATTAAATACAAATTATAACAAAAGCAGAAGTATAGATAAGTTATACTTTTCATAAGAAAAGAAACAGCAACATTTCAGTACCTAAAATTTACAGTGAGTCATATCATTGGAGGTGAGGAGGGGACAATGGGATTTAGGACCATTGTTATACCTTGTGAGAGTTTGGATGGTATTTTTTAGCTTTTATGAGTTCACAATGCCCACTGAAGACCTAAGATAAATTTTGGCAGTTTGATATTGAAAGGACTTTACGACTTCAGAAAACAAGCTTGGACGCCGCATATAGACTCCATAGCAGGATTTGTCCAGTATTGTTGCAAAGTTTTCTTAATTATAGAGAAATAAAAAGTATATACACCTACACACACATAAAATGAATCTTTTCCCCCATTTTAGAACAAACAGTTACTTCTGAAATGGATTACATTAAATACAACATGTTAATCCATCCATAATAATCAACGCTTGAGTAGATAACTTTGTTACAGATGCAGATGTTGATGCATTTTTCTTAAGTTGTTTTCTAAGTTATAAGCAATGAGCTAAACCTGTCTGTAGGTTGTTTCAGATGAATAATTTTCAGTGTCTTTACAGTAAATTGAACTTCTTAGCTGTATTTGCTTTGCCAAATGGAGCATTGCTTTTCTGAATGCATCACTGCCTTTACTATTTATATCCATACATGTACATTATTAAAAGAACAAATAAAGAGACCAGCTACACAAGACCTTTTTGTATGTACAGATGAATAGATTTTGCCTTGAAGAATTAATGAATAGTCAAGACATAAATCATAGAAGAAAAAGTTATAATGTTAATAAGAATGTAGCAGCAGACCTGAAAGATGAACGGTTGAAGTACCAGCCCTCCTCCAGCCCCCACTTCAGGGAAAAAAAGAAAAGCAAATGGAAGTGAAAGACACAAACTACTCAACGAAGGTAAGGAATTGTTTCAAAAGAGGGAGACACACAATCCTGGACATAAAACTAAACAGTTAATTCAATTCAGGCTAGAGAAACTTTTGCTATAGCCTATGCACATTTGCACAAAACTCAATCCTATTGATTAGTCAAAATGAATGTGTATGAGTCCAGGACTATATTGTTTACCTGTTCCTTATTTCCCAGCAAGCAATTTTATTTTACCTTTCAGATATAAAAGATGTTGGCACTTAACCACAATGCCTAACAGGAGAAATGCTTTCAATACAAAGCATTCATTTTAGTGAAAGCAGCTAAATGTCTTCCTTTTATTCCAAATACATTAAGGATATTATAGCAATAAACCTCTCTGTATAGTGGGCAGTGTTATATAGATGTCATATCCTGCATTATTTGAAGACCAAAAGATATAACAAAAGAACTGTGATTGTATATTCTCCATTTGGAATTACACTAATATTCTTAGAGGCAAAAGAACCACTTGACACATTTTGCTAATATTATTTAGTGTTAGAGAAGACACTTGAGAATACCATTTACAGCAAAAATAAAACCAATAACAACCCCAAACCATTGGATCAATGAACAAATCAACCGGGATTTCTCACTTGCGACAGAAATGAGCTAGGTCAAATTATCCTACTTTGGACACATTATGTGAAGATCTAGCTCCCTGGAGAAGGCTCTAATCTTGGGAAAGGTGGAAGGGAAGAGAAGATGACCAGCAGCAAGGTAGGTGAACTCAGTTATAATGGTGATAGGGGAATTGTTGGAAGAGCTAAAGGGTTCTGGTTAGAGACAGGTCATCATAAAGAAATTCTGTGTGCTCACCAAGAGTTGACAACAACCTGGTGATGCTGAATCACAATAACTATTATTCTGTTCAATTAAAGGTACAATTAATTTATATTTTATCTCGCATTATTTAGATAACACCCATTCATTATTTGCCTTAGCAAAGGCCAATTGGGATTATTTTTATAGTTCACAATTTTGTTTTTGGCCTCTGTCATACAAAGAATGGATTTGTTAACAGGCTGGATGAAGGCCAATAAACGGAAGCCGTATCCTGACAAAACAGATATGATTCTTGGATATAGGTTTAAATCCATTTTGTATGAAGGAGCTGGGTCGCTAAAGAAGTAAATAATTGGAATGCACTATGATCCAGCATTTTCTCTTACAGTCACCATTGGTTTAACAAAATGAAATGCTTTTCATCAGCTTTCTTAAACGTAATGCAGAATGCTACTAGAATTGTCCTTGAAGATAACCCAGAGGCACAGTTGAAGAATTATACTGACTGACTGGTTGTTTTGAGTTCAAGTGAAAGTGCTGATAACATGTCAGAACTAGCTTCTTCCATACCAGACAGATCTAGTTTAAAGACTTGCTGTCTATAATGGTCACATATTTTGTATGGACTAAAACATACATGTACTTATGCAGAAGACTGGAAGATAAGGAGCAGGGTTCCCCGAGGTTCAATGGGGACTATTCAAAGGTTGATAAATGATGAAAGGTTGATTGGGGTTAATTAATATTTTGGGCTCTCTGTCCCTAATTCTGAAGGTAAGGTGGCTAGCGGTGAAAGTGCTAACCAGCGTTGAGTGGTCAGCTCCCAGCATCAGCATCTATTATTGCCATTATTATTGTTGATCACACAGCCAGCCAAATATTTAATCTGGATTTGGGATTTTTATCTACCTATCTAGTCTTTCCTGAGGACCTATGATAGGCAGAAACTGTTGTTTAACAATATGAAATATATTATTGCAGTATGTAACATGTTCCAAGAAAAGGTGCTTTTGGCAATTGACCGATGATAATTTTGTAAATGCCAATGGTGTTTAAGTGGTGCTCCAGCAATTGCACTTGAGCAACCTATCTCTACTGGTACTATCTTCGCTTTCTTTTGCCACAGCTGTTCTATTTGCAAGTCTTTGTATTTTGTGATTTTCTCCAGTTTTTTCTCTTTTATTCTACTGTTTAAAAGTTTAAACATAGTATTAAGATCAATTCTATTAAAAACCAATTAAAAGCTTAACAAAAGAGATGTGTTTCTGCCATGTTGCTAAGTACTGGGAAAGTGGAAATCAAAGACACATTCCTAAAGAGAACATTTCATAGTTCCACCTGATGGTGACCTCCCTGGTCCAAGACATTTCCCCTACTCCGCCAGCTCAGATAAACTCCTGCAAAGTAGCTTAATCTGGAACTGAAATCCAAGCATTTCTTCTTCTACAAAGAAAGCTGTTTTCCCAAATCAGCGGGAATATGAATTAACCGTGAGCTAAAGCTTCTTACTCTAAAGCTTCTTTATTTTTTCTCACATCAACCAAATAGTTGATTGCCACCTCCCTCCCTTATTTATTTTCTTTAACTTCTAATGTAAAAACACTTTTGTTGTTAATTAAATTCTCCATTAAACTTGACCTAACTTGTTGGCACATATCTTTTTATATATTTTTTAAAATACTTTTTGGAAATTTCTGGAAATTTGAATTAGTTTAAAATATTTTAAATAATAGCTAATATAAATTGCAACAGTTTTTCAGATGCTGCCACTTCAGAATAGGTCTAATCCAATTATCCACTAAGGATTAAGTTTTTCTTTTCTTTTGTTTGGTAATTGTTAAGATTTTCTTCAGTGTACTAAACCCACAAAGCATGTTTGGGCCAGAATTATTGTTGTAAATTCAATTTGTAAATTTAACATATTTTTAAATGCCACTGTAATTTAAAAGGAGGAAGAGGAGGAGGAAGAGGAGGAGCCATTTTCAGTACATGATTCAGATTCCTAGTGATACAGAGATTACCTTCAAAACCAGAAGCTGAAACTACCACAATCTTTCACCTCATCTGTACATTGGCTTACTCTGTAAGGCAGTTCACATGAAGTTGAATTATATTTCAAAGAGAAAATAAAATATTCAGCTTTGGATGGGTTGGGCTTCTTTTATATGCACATCAAATCTCAGCAATGCATTAAGTATTAAATGTTTGATCAATTTTGATTGTATGATTATGCAAACCACCCATTCTCTAAATATATTCCTGATATATCATTTCTGTATTGAATACCTTACTTTTCACTGTGCCCGTGTGTGACGTTTTGAATTTAAATTTAAATCTATGCAATCATTCTATCTATTTCTTTTTTAGCAGCTTGAATTAAAATGTGATCATTTGGATTTATTTATTTGTTTAGATCATGTTTATGGCACATAATCTAATAACAAATCTAGGCTTTTTACATATGGTTAAATGCATAAAATAGAAAAATAATAAAAATAAAAAACAAAACAAAACAAACAGATAACACAGGATGGCAAGCCAGTATATTGCCATTCCAGTTCTGGATGTACTTGTTCAGTATTCTGGCCCAATGTCCAGGAGAAAGACCAGGTTTTCAGGATCATATGGAAGGCCAACAGGACTGGAATTATCTAATATTGGGCTGAATGCTATTTCATAAGGTAGGCACTATGACATGAAGTAAATGCCTCCTAGGACCAGTTAGGTGGTTCTAACCCATAGGTGGTATCCTGTCTGCTGGATCTCATGGAATGAATAAAAGCAAAGTCAAGTGGTCCTACAAATAGCCTAGCCCTCTGTGGCTCACAAAATAGTGGTGTTACATGGGCTCATTGTGGTGTATCTATAACTGCTGCAGCTCCTGGATGGTATTCAAGAGTATTCCCCATGTGGAGGGCATTGCAATAAAAAAAACCAATTCATAATCAAAACATAAATTAATAATGAGTTGAGGAGGAAGAAAGATTTCAAGAAAGTTAAAACCTTTATGAGTTTACTTAGAAATAAGGTCCAAGTCATCAAATGGGCATTTTTCCAGAGAAAAGAGTATACAATTATAGTCTTTCACTATAAATAGGAAGTAGAATATCAACATGTTTGCCAAATTGCTGAAAAGAAAAGTGATATACTTTAACATGAAAAAAAGCAGTATGAAACTATTAGAAAATAAATGTTAACTATTATACCTTCTGATTGTGAAGAACTCACAATATTGCTTAATGCATAATGCAATGTGAGTGATTGGAATGATCTATTTATATGAATTTGCAATGTCTGCTATAACATTGATGGATGTAAATGTATCTCCATAGATATTTATAGGATAGTCAGATAAGAAAAAGTTGCAATAAGTCTACATTGATACTATTTATATTGTCATAAACCTATATGAATGGAGAAAGTTTTCAATGATATATTACAGTAAGTTCTAATGTTAAATTACTTATGGAAATATATTGGTCATAGAAATAGCTATGTGACACATCGTTATTCTGAAATAGTTTATAGCTTTGGTTTTGGTTATGTAGTATTCATGACAATCATATATAGGCAAGTATTTCTCTATTTTTTGACTTATCACAGATCACTGCACATCCAATGTAATTCTTACGGATCAGTAAAACATTCTTCATTGATCTGATGCCACTGGGCAACATCTAACATTTCAGTGCAACTTTTAGAGCACTAGTGCTTCAAAATATAGTGTGTTAACAAACCCACCAAAATTAAAGTCTGTTTATTATTCCTTGCATTATTTGAAAAGCTAAGCAAAATTATAAACATCATCATTGTGTTTTAATGTTAATGTATATGCTATAAAATTTGGGTTTGCTCTTCAGTTTCTTTGACTAAAAGAATTTCAGACAAAAATCCATTTATGAATTGCTGTCTGGTAGAACTGTTTTCTCAATAAATCTCAAAAGAACTAGGTGGGAAAATGATGGTGAGCAGTAAATTTGTGAAGGCTTATTTGTGTGCGTTGTCTAGGACCTGTGTTGTTGTTGGTTCTTTTGTGTTTGGAGGCCATAAAACTGGGTATAATTAACCTGTGACAAACATTTATACTAACATTAATAAAGGGTTGAAGAAAGACTCTTCTTTTTATGCCAGTGATGCCCACTTGACAAAACTGGTCCCACTACTTCTAACTGTGGCTTTTTAATGATTAAATGAAACATTTCTACAACACTTAAAAAACACTTGTTTAATTCCATCATCAAACAAATTGTCCACCTAACCTAGCATTCCCCCACCTAATTCTTTCCAGATTTATTGAGATAACAACGTTACAAGACAGTTTCAAAACTTAAATATTGCTGAAATATATGAGATGTGCAAGGAGAAATATTTCTTAGCCAAAAGAATGCTGTGAATCCTGTAAACTAGAGAAGCTTCCAAAAGCAATAGTAGGAAGACTTATAGCAAGTTCCAAGAAATGTTCAGAAGGTGCCATTTTGCCAAATGAGGTGTTACAGTGAAGACTGGAAGGATATCCAAATTTCTGTACCTACCAATGGTATCCAGTGTTTCCTTATTTTGAATCGTTAAACAAGTGCTCATAAATGCTTGTAAATTTGCAGAAAGATGGCATAGATTTTCACTATGTACAACGTTATGGGTTGTACAATAATAGGGTTGTCCCTACTATTGTTGTAGGGATTCATTGAAACATACAATTCGACCAGGGATAGTTTTTGCATACTGCACAGCCATACATGTAAACAACATATGATGCGTAAATTAAAAAAAATAGCTATGTTATTAAATAAAATCTCTGTCTAAGTTCTCATCAATCCAGGCGTGTTGGATACATTTTATAGGAAATGAGTTGAAATGAATCATTCACAATCTTCTGAAAAAAACAAACAGCTGTTTGTAATGCAAGCTGTGTTTTTGTTTTAAGAGTCTCTGCCAGAACAGAATGCATTCTGCCTCTTGTTTTCCATAAATAAGGATATAAGAAATAAGGACTAAAGAAAGGGCACTCTGCTTATCAGAGCAGCAAAGCAATTCTGTAAAGTCAAAGGTCCCTCTCTTCTTCCCTCCAACTATGTCTCACACAGCACAAATTTAATTTCATATTTTAAGAACAATGTGCTTCCTCAAATGGTGAGCTCAGTGCTTATGTTTAATAACAACATTTTCATCTGGAATGAAAACTAGTTTTCTAGGAAGCCATTATAAATATATGTATATACTTCATACAATACATATTTTGTAAAAAAGATTTTGAGACTCTAGAAAGAGTGCAGAGAAGAGCAACAAAGATGATGAGGGGACTGGAGGCTAAAACATATGAAGAATGATTGCTGGAACTGGGTATGTCTGGTTTCATGAAATAAGGACTAGAGGCAACATGATAGCAATGTTCCAATATCTAAGGGATTGCCACAAAGAAGAGGGAGTCAAGCTCTTCTCCAAAGCACCTGAGGGTAGAAGCAATGGGTAGAAATTAATCAAGGAGAGACGCAACTTAGAACTAAGGAGAAATTTCCTGACAGTTAGAACAATTAATCAGTGGAACAACTTGCCTCCAGAAGTTGTAAATGCTCCAACACTGGAAGTTTATAAGAAGAGATTGGACAATCATTTCTCTGAAATGGTATAGGATTTCCTGCCTAAGCAGAGGGTTGGACTAGAAGATCTCCAGGGTCCCTTCTGTCTGTTACTCTATTCTGTTCTGTAATGGGTTAAAGGAGGTTCAATAATGTACTTGGTTATATTTTCTTACAAGTAGTCCTTGACTTACAACTATTCATTTAGTGACTGTTCAAAGTTACAACATCATTGAAAAAAGTGACCTATGACCATTTTTCACATTTACAACAATTGCAAGATTCCCATGGTCGTGTGATCAAAACTAGATACTTCACAACTGATCATACTTATCAACGATTACTGTGTCCCGGGATCATGTGATCAGTTTTTATGACCAGCAAAGTCAATGAGGAAGCCAGATTCACTTAACAAACATGGTACTAAGTTAACAACTGCAGTGATTCACAACAACTGTGACAAAAAAATCATAAAATGGGAGGAAATCACTTAACAAATGTCTCACTTAGCAACAGACATTTTGGGCTCAACTGAGGTCATAAATTGAAGACTACCTGTATTGGTAATATTCAATTGTCTTCAAAGATTAATATAAAATATAATTAATTTAACCAGTCAGTAGAGCAATACTTATTAATTGTAAACAACCTAGGTTTCATTAAATAGTACACTACACATGGATGATTAGATAGATAGTTTATATGTATACATAATCATATGTATATATACATAAACCATATATATGTATGGTTTAGTGATAGATAATAAATGGATTGACTACCAGAAATGAATCCTCACTTAGCCCACTCATTCAGCAATCATTCAAAATTACAACTGTGCTGAACAATGGTACTTGCGATGAGTCATCACAGTTATGGTCATCACAGCAGCCCCTAGTCACATGATTGTGATTTGGGCACTGGGCTTGCAGTTACGATGTCACATCTTCCTGCAATCAGGATGTAAGTCAGCGTGATCATGTGATCACACAACTGTATTACTTAGCAATGGAGTTCCCATTCCCAATTACTATCAGTAAGCAAAGACTACCTACCTACTTAGTTACCTACCTAGTTACCTACCTACCTATCCTACAGACTCTCTCTTTTCTCTTGAACTTAATGCGAGAAAACCAGTTTCTTTTACCAAAGAATTTGGCTCTAGAGCTTGATATAACCACTAAAATATAGAAGATTATGCTTAATGTCCCAACATTACCATTTAGTTTTAATTAAGAAGAGAGGTTTATAACTCTTCTCTGGTGTGGCACATTAAACAGCTATTTTGTAGCTGGTCACATTTTAGTTCAAAAAATTTTTAATGACCTTTTATTCTATTCTTTAATTTTAAAGCCTACTAAAGTAATAGAATAGTTGCAAGATGGATCATCAGTCACCTGAAGCATCAGTATATTACTTCAATTTATGAAGCAGGATGTAGTTCATTTTTATCTCTGCAGCTCTCCTCGTTTCTTCCTTGTTTTATCAAAAAGGAGATATATATTCATTAAAGCTGTATAGTACAACTCTTTGAATCTGAAGGCAAAAAAAGGTAATTCAGAATTCAAGTATATAATAAAAAAAAAAAAGCCTGGCTACTTTAATATGTCATAGACCAGTGCTTTATCCAAATAGATCTAAAAACTACTTAGAACATTTATTTTGAATATGCCTGAGGTTTACATTAAGATGGAAAGGACATATGCTCATAGAAGCAGTCTTCAACTTATTACCTGTCATTTAGTTACCATTCAAAATTATGACAGACCTCCCCAGGGCTACTTACAGTCAAGATTTGAATTTCTGGTGGCTGCCTCCCAACCCTCACACAGACACGAGTTGGGCACTTGGCAACTGGCCCACATCCACAGCCATTTTCAGCATCCCATGGTTTACTTAATAGAAGTAACCAAAATATTAATGAACAAATTATAAAAATTAAAACTATTATGACACATCCCTGTCTTACCTGGTGATAGATGCAATTGGATTTGATGTATTTATTTAGAAGATTCAGAATCTAGCTGGTTTAGAGTGGTAAACATGGCGTTTAACTTGGACCTTTCCCTGAGATTAAAAACTGGTTCAAGAGAAACATAAACCTTTTTCTTAACTAAAGCTACATATTTATTTGCTTGATGTATCAATACAGAACTATGATTTATTGCAGAGCAGCCTGTTCTAAATTCTATCTGTTTAAGTCTCTAAATCTCTCAAAATATTATGCTCTTTTTACTCCAGACTTGAAACAATGATAGCTGGCATAAAGTTCGCCTACAGTGGAAATCAGGCTAATTAGCAAATAATGATCTGATTTATTTCCTTCCTTAAGGATGAAAAAAATGTCTTATGCTAACTATTGGCTATTATTTCAGTTTTATAATATAATTAAACAGTGAAATATAGCATTGGGTATGATTTTATTTATTTATTCTTGCTGATGGGGGGCGGGGACTCTTTATTTGAATGATCTATATATTTTGCACTTTCTGCTCCTGGTATTAGCATTTTGGAACTGAAACTAGGGCAGCTTGAAAACTGCAAAGCTAAGTAGGTCATAGGATATGTTTATATCTCCTTTCCACCTGATGAGAGATGGGGAAACAAATAATAACAAGTCTATAGAATACCTAAATGCAGGAAACAGATGATGAAGAGTGAAGAACTTTACCATTGTTCTTATATGCTGTACATTTGCCTGGGATGTTCACAAACTGCAAAACATTCATTAATCAATCCTGAGATAGGACTGCTGGCTAGCCCTGCAAAGTGATCAATCTGAAAAACATTCAGAGTAAGGAACCAGTCAGAAAATGTAAACCAGGATGAAGTGAATGGCAGTCTGGACATCACGAGAATAAAGGAATTGCCAGTGACAGCATTGGTAGATTTTTCTCATATTGCTACATGAACACATTCCCCTCTCAGTGTTATCCATTTCTTTTTTTCCTGTACCTGCGTTTGCAACTCATCTCAACAAGTCTTTGGACCACGTACCTTGATCCTGCATCTTAGTAATTCTCTTAACTCTTTGAGAATGAAATTACTTTCTTTCATTTTTCTGATAATTTATTATAGTTCAAACATATCTATTTAGGATTGCTTGCTTGCCATTTAATTAAATATTAAGTAAATCAACTTTAATTAGTAAAGATCCCTAGTTTCTGATATCTGCTATTTGCTGCTTAGTCCAAAATGGAAAAGTTGTCATCCTCCACCCATCCACCCACCCACACATGTTAATTAAACATAAGAAGCCAGAAGAGCAAAGAGGAGGATGCATTTGAAATTAATTTCTGTATGAACAATCTCACAATCAAGATAAAGTGAGGTACTAATACCACTCTGTAAAACCTTAGTAAGACCACATCTAAAATACTGCATCCAGCTTTGGTCATCACACTATAAAAAAGATGTTGAGACTCTAGAAAGAGTGCAAAGAAGAGCAAACAGGAAGAGCAGTCAACTAATGGAAGAGCTTGCCTTCTGAAGTTGTGGGACCTTCATCACAGGAAGCTTTCAAGAAGAGACGGGACTGCTATCTTCAGAAATGATGTAGGATATCCTGCTTGGGTGGGGAGTTGGACTAGATGATCTCCAACTCTGTTAATCTGTTAAAAACCTGAAGGTGGCCTCAAGGGAAACCAGTTTGACACTCTAGCTATGCCCAAAGTTTCGCTGGCCTAAAATTATATTTCTTGCCACAATTAAATCAATCAATAAACCTTTGGATTTAGTAGACCATCATTATTTATTTATTTTTATTTATTTAATTTAATTTATATACCGCCCCATTCCGAGGACTCGGGGCGGTTCACATAAAAATATAAAAATA
>JANHFL010002769.1:11847-22988 GCA_032468155.1 Oxyrhabdium leporinum | reverse complement strand
ACTATTTTACCGATGGCTAGGGAATAAATATGAAAATTAGAGATAAAAGAAGAGTAGTGAATGTAGAAAATAGGTGAGTAGAATTAAAAATGTTAAGATGATTGTTATAATGAATGACATGCGAATTGGATTAACAATAAGATAAAAGTAGGTAATATTAATATAAAAAAATATGGTTGTAATTTTAATTAAAATATTGCAATATATTTTATATATATGCAAAATATTTGTACTCAGACGACACACTGTGTAATGGAAAATTGGTTGTATTTAAAATAAAATAAAAAATGTATATATATATATATATATATAAAGATTGACTCAGTTTTCCAACCATATTGGGGGGCAATATGCTGACTCTAAACCGCTTAGAGAGGGCTGTAAAGCACTGTGAAGTGCTATGTAAGTCTAAGGGCTCTTGCTACATCATCTACCTGAAATAGCTTGCTGGGAGTCTAGTTCGGTGTCTCTCAACCTGGCTAACTTTAAGATGCGTGGACTTCAATTCCCAGAATTCCCCAGCCAACAATGCTTAAGGTTGCCCAGGTTGGGAAACCCTGACTTAGGGTCTCTTGGGATCAACCATCAAAGCTCACCCTGATGCTGTACTCGTCTGAACTGAAATATATGCTTCGTTTCGATCTGAACGGAAGACTAAATTCGCCCAGGACTTACCGCCACATTCTTCCCGAGAAAGGCCTGCAGGAAAGCAGACTTGCCAGATCCCTGAGACCCAATCACTTTGCACAGGAAGACATTCCGGTGAGTCTGGCCTTTTTCCAAGTCAATCTTTTTTTCCCGGGTGACTGGAACAAAATGGAGAGGTGGGTGAGAAAGGATGCTGAAGGAAGGAACCCTTTCCTTCCATCCTCCCCAACATTTTGCCTTTTTTTGCAGGAAGGAGGCAAGTTTAATTCCAGGCAGAGGATTCATTCTGGAGGTTTGGGCCAGGTTCTGGGAGGGTCTCCGGTTCCCCCAAGCTAGAGGTAGTCCTCAACTTATGACCACAACGGAGGACGGGACGGGACTGGAATTTCTACGGCTAAGCAAGGTGTTTAAAAGAGTCGCGCCTGATTTGACGACCTTTCTGCCACGGTTGAGAAGCGAGATCGCTGCAGTTGTTAAACGAACCGCACGGTCGTTAAGTGAATCCAGCTTCCTCCATCGACTTGGCTTTGTTGGAAGCTGGCTGGGGAGGATGCAAATGGGGATCACGTGACCCCGGGAGCCTGCAACCATCGTAAATACATGTCAGTGTCAAATTTTGATCATGTGAGCTTGGGGATGCTGCAGGATGGTCGTAACTGCAAGGACCGGTCGTAAGTCACCTTTTTTTGGTGCTGTTGTAACTTTGAACAGCCACTAAACGAACGGATGTACAGGTAGTCCTCGACATAGGACCACAATTAAGCGCAAAATTTCTGCTGCTAAGCGAAACAGCCGTTAAGTGAACTTTGCCCCGTTTTATGACCTTTCTTGCCACTGTTGTTAAGTGAATCACTCAATTGCTAAGTTAGTAACATGGCTGCTCGGTGAATCTGGCTTCCCCATTGGCTTCGCTTGTCAGAAGGTCGCCAAAGCGGGTCACAGAATCCCAGGACACTGCAACTGTCATAAATATGAATCAGTTCCAAGGATCTGACTTTTGATCTCGCGACCATGGGGATGCTGCAACAGTCGTAAGTGTGAAAAACGGTCATACGTCACCTTTTTTCCAGTGCCGCTGTAACTTTGGAACGGTCAGTTAACCGAACCATTGTAAGTTGAGGACTACCTGTTGCGTTGAGAACTAACCGCACGCGAGTCTAGAAAGAGGAGAAGGTTCAGCGGGTGATTCACCTGTGACGGCGTAAATCTGAGAGTCCTGCTGAGAGAAGATGGGGTACCCCAGGTAGCCCAGGTGTTCCAGGCAGCGATGGACGTCCAGGTAGGCAACCAGCCTGGGGAAAATCCAAGCACAGAAAAAGAAGCACACCTGTTATAGGACCAGGGAAAGGGAGGAGAAGTGGTCTGACGGGAGGCAGAGAGAGGCTGCGCTTACGTCCACTGGCAGAGGAATCCATGCAGGGAAAGCAGGCCTTTATCTGTGGTGCATACCGTGTGGTAGAGCTCGGGTCCCCAGGGGACGGAGGGGAACACACCAAAGAAGTTCTGCAGCTCGACGGGCGAGAGGGCGCCGTCACGATCCTACAAGCCAAGAGGAAAGAAACGGGCTCTGAGAGGCAGCTCTCCCTTGCTACGGACGACAAGACCACCATGCCTACAGCAGCCCGAGAAGGCCTCGGCTTCTTCGGCTACAAAAATGATCAGGGTGCCGTGCCCTTGCCCTTAGCATCTGGCCTAGTTTCGGCCAGAGTGGTCAGCTCAAAAGCTGCACGGAGGCCTCTCCTGTCTCGAGTCGAATGTTGGAGAAGAGGCGGCGACAGAGGTGACTGCAAATCGCCCTTCGCATCCTGTCTCTCCTGCCCATTGTCCCGTGAGTCAGTGCTGCCTACCATCCCCAACTAAAGAGTTGTTACTTCTTTCTTTCTGGGCAAGATAAGATGCCCTGGAGAGAAAGACCAGCTTAATGCTGTAGCCAAAGGAGCACGGCCGCTTTGCTTCTCCTTCTCCCGGTCAAACCGTTGGCGCCTCTTTCTGTTTCCTCTCCCAGAAAAGGGAATTTTCAGGTGCACCTGCCCATTTCTTCTGCTGCCATCTCTTTTCGCCTTCCATTCTTCCAAAACTCTCTTATTTCCCTACCTCTCATAATTTGAACTTAGATATGGCCACCGAGACTTTTCCTGGCATCCCTATCAACGCTTTGCCAGACTTGGCGAGATATGGGATCAACCATTAGGCAGCCTCTGCGTGTGTGTGTGTGTGTGTGTGTGTGTGTGTAAAAAGCACACGACCCACAAGAAAGACCTTCTCTTTCCGCCTCTTCGCTGCTTTTACCTTGTCATGTTTCTCAAACATCCGTTGCACGAATTGGTACCCAAAGTGGTTGAGCTCCGTGGAACAGTCCTGGGGTACCCGGATCCTGAAGGGAGACCAGAGCAGAATTGGAAGTAGGATCTGGAGTCTGATGAATTTTCCAACGACTACAAACCATTAGCCACCCGAGACGTCAAAAAATTAATGCAATGCAATACAGGCAGTCCTTAACTTACGACAGTTCCTTTAGGGACCGTTCAAAGTTCAAGGTTGGACTCAGCCTTCCGTCCTTCCGAGGTGGGTCAAATGAGGAGCCAGATTGTTGGGGGGCAAGAGGCTGACTCTGTAAACCGCTTAGAGAGGGCTGGAAAGCACTGTGCAGCGGTATACAAGTCTAAGGGCTATTGCTAGTCCTCAACTTACAACTGTTCATTTAGCGACCATTCAAAGTTACGGCGTCACTGAAAAAATGTGACTTAGGACTGTTTTTCACACTTATGACCATTGCAGCATTCCCCATGATCATGTGATGAAACTTCAGACCCAAAACCGAGCCCAAGATTTCTGTGGTTAAGTGAAGACGTTTATTAAGTGAGTTTTGCCCCATTTTACGACCTTTCTTGCCACCGTGGCTAAGTGAATCACTGCACTTCTTAAATCAGTAACACGGTTGTTAAGTGAATCTGGCTTCCCCATTGATTTTGCTTGTCTGAAGGTCACAGAAGGGGATCCCAGGACCCTGGCACACAGCAACCGTTCATAAGTATGAAGCAGTGGCCAAGCATCCGTATTTTGATCATGTGACCATGGGGATGCGGCAAAAGTAGTAACTGTGAAAAATGGTCATCGGTCCCTTTTCTCAGTGCTGTTGTGATTTTGAACAGTCACTAAATGAACTGTTGTAAGTCAAGGACTAACACTAGCACTTAAGACTTATATACTGCTTCACGATGCCCTCTCTAAGCGGTTTACAGAGTCAGCCTCTGGCCCCCAACAATCTGGGTCCTCATTTTTACCCACCTCGGAAGGACGGAAGGCTGAGTCCACCTGGAGCCCGGTGAGATTCGAACTGCCAAAGTGCAGGCAGCCGGCAGTCAGCAGAAGTAGCCTGCAGTACTGCACTCTAACCACTGCGCCACCGCGGCTCTTCCTGCCCTGCTTCTCTTTTACAGGCACCTAAAAACTCAGGAGGGTTCAGGCTGACTCACACTGGGCAGAGATAGTCATCTGTCAGCTCCAGGGCATCATCATAGCCAAAGCGGCGGAGAATGGTCCATGTAGTCTCGTGACGCCCTCTCTGGATAAATAGGGTGTTGAGGAAAAGGAAGCCTGGGGGGGAGACAAGGGGCAGGTACAAGAGTATCATTCAGAAGAGGCAACTATAGCAAAGCTGCCCTATAGCAATAGATTTTAGTCTTCTCAACCTCAACAGAACACAGTAGAATAACAGAGATGGAAGGGACCTTGGAGGTCTTCTAGTCCAACCCCCTGCTCAGGCAGGAAATCCTATACCATGTTAGACAAATGGTTGTCCAATCTCTTCTTGAAAACCTCCAGTGTTGGCGCACCCACAAAAGTCTGGAGGCAAGTCATTCCATCGATTAAATTTCAACTGCCTAGGAATTTCTCCTTAGTTCTAGGTTGCTGCTCTCCTTGATTGCTTCTTGTCCTGCCTTCAGGGGCTTTGGAGAATAGGTTGACCCCCTCCTCTTTGTGGCAGCCCCATAGATATTGGAAGACTGCCATCATGTCTCCCCTGGTTCTCCTCTTCACTAGACTAGCCATACCCAGTTCTTAATATATATTTTAGCCTCCAGTCCCCTAGTCATCTTGGTTGCTCTTCCCTGCACTCTATTTCTAGAGCCACAACATTCTTTTTTTATATCATTTCCAGGACCAGCTACTTAAAGAGGAGTGGATTGCTCGTACTTACCGTTGAGTGTAAGGCCATTGTCCTGGACACCGTCCGTTGTGTTCTTCCACACCACCATTTTTACGTCTTCCAGAGCCTGAGGAGCCAACGGGTTTCCAAAGCACGAATTCTACTTCCCGGGAAAAGCAAAGAGGTCAGTCACAGGAAAAGGACAGGTGGTCTATCCATAAAGAGCAAATAGAAGCAGCAGCACAGTGACTCAGAAAGAAGGGTAACAGCTCAGCTGCTGTTGGGAAGCTGGGATGTTCCATATTCAACTTGGTATATTCCAAATTCTCTCCAAGTCAGTGATTGAGGAATCCAGAGAAGTCTGGAAATTGCTTCGGGATCTGGAACACAGGTAGTCCTCAATTTATAACAGCTCATTTAGTGACCGCTCGCAGCTATCAACTGATGACCTTTGTAGCATCCCCATGATCACGTGATCAAAATTCAGACGCTTGGCGACTGGCTCACACTTACGACTGATGCTGTGTCCCGGGGGTCACGTGACACAACCGGGTTGCTAACTGATCAACCACAGGGATTCACTTAACGGCGGCAAGAAAGGTGGTAACACAGGGCAAAACTCACTTAAAGAAATGGTCTGCTTAGCAACAGAAATTTGGGGCTCAGTTGTGGTCGTGAGTCGAGGACTATCTGCCCTTAAAGGACTCTGCCTATTGAAGGTGAAGATCTAGTCAGAAAGATACTAGATTGTGCAGAAATGGATAGATTGACATTGAAAATTAAACAGAAAGAAGATGTAGAATATTATCAAACACGGAATCTATTTTACCAACGGTCGGAAAAAAGGGGTGGAGATGAAGAATGTAAATTGTGGAGAAGATCGTTTTTCTTTTTGGATTGGGGAATTATTTTATTAACAGGTAGAAAAGAGCAGAAGCTAGAAATCTAGATACACAAATAAAGAGGCATAATAAAATAATGAACATCGTAAATTATAGGATTATTCGGAGATTTATTGGCTATAAAAGTGAGGTCTATTGGATGTTTATAGATGATGGATATTAGTAATGGACTGTAGATAAAACTGAATAGAGGGCCTAATGAAACAAGGTGAAGCAAAGAGGAAGATGAGTAAGTAGTGAGAATAATAGTTATAATCAATGTTGGTATAAGACTTATTATCAATATTTAATAGAGAATGCAGAGACTACACCCAGATGGTGTACTGTTACTCTGAATATAGACATCCCATACATAACCAAAAAAAATTCCACAATGTGATATAATAATGTATAATAATGAAATTTAAACGCTATAATGCGTAATAATGAAAAATGCACAACAAAAATAATGCAATAATGTATTGCTAAGCAAATTAAATACCCAGACAACACGATGTTTATTAAGCACTAAGAAATGTATTTAATAGAAAATTATTATTTAAAAAAAAAAGAAAAAGAAAGCAAGCATAAGGCCCTGAAACTCTAATCTCAACCTATCCAGTCGGGGCATCGGTTTTGGTGCCAACAGACGTTCTGAGAATACCCAAAGATTTTCAGCTTTCACACACACACACACACACACTGAAAACAACCTGGTACCTGGAAATAATTGAGTTCTTCGTCACTTAGGATCTGGTTGTTGTCCTGATCAGACATGGTGAAAATACGAGTGAGCGCTTGGGCGCATGCCGGCCTTAACTGCAAGGACAAAAAGGGGAAACAACGGGGTGCGATTTTAAAGAGAGGGAATACGAAGCAGATGGCAATGCGCTCGTTTTCATCTTTCTTTTAATGGAATTCACTGACCAGAAGTTCACCTAAGCTTGTCTAACAGATTGCAGGCCTGCCTGCTATGCTTTGCAACATTATCACGCAGGCGTTTACCTGTTTCTCCTCTGGATCGTAGAGAGGGGCAGTTGGGTGAAGAACAGCTTTCTGGGCATAGTAGAAGAGCTCAGAAATGTTTTTCAGGTTCTTTGCTGAACACTGGGGTAGAAAGAGAGAGAGAGAGAGAGAGAGAGAAGCCGATTCAGAGACCAGGAAGTGCTCATCAGTACATAAAACAGACGTAGGGAAACCACACTCAAAAAGTTCTCGTTCTGAGGATGGCTATGAAAACAGACACAAATCAAAAGATTAAAAGCAAAGCCTCTTTTCTTCCAATGCTCCCTGACACACATTTTTTGATGTGGTGTCATCAGGAAGGGAGAAAAAGCTGAGAAGTTGGTGGCCTAAATTTGGAGTCTTCTGGATGCAAAGTATGTGCTGCCACTAAGTTTCTACTTCAGCTCTCGTAAAGCAGAGTTCCTCAAACTTTCCGGCTTTGTCGCCCAGTGGGGTGCGGCTCCATTTGCACGAGGGGTGGGCACGCATGCCTGGCGCTCACGCAAAGGGAGCGCACCTGCCCATGCTCGCCTGCCACTTGCACGGCCCAGTTCCGGTAGTGTGGGGGGGGGGGGGGCTATGACAATTCGCCACGGCCAACTCACCGTGGCCAACTCGCCAGAGTCCATTTGCTGCAGCCAACTCGCTGCAAAACAACTCGGTACGGGACAAGGGTTACACTACTATCAAAGAAATAGTGGAATAAAATCACTAAAGAAAGGATGCAAAAGGAGAGACAGAACGAAACGTGAATGGCAAAAATTAAAGCAATCTGTACTTATTTTAAATAGTTAAATTTGTCGTTGTTAGTCGCGAGGTCGTGTCCGACCCATTGTGACTCCATGGACAACGTTCCTCCAGGCCTTCCTGTCCTCTACCATCCCCTGGAGTCCATTTAAGCTCACGCCGACAGCTTCAGGGACTCCATCCAGCCCCCTCCTTCTCTGCCGTCCCCTTCTTCTTCTTTTGCCCTCGATCGGTCCCAGGATCAGGCTCTTCTCCAGGGAGTCCTTCCTTCTCGTCAGGTGGCCAAAGTCTTTGAGTTTCATCTTCAGGATCTGGCCTTCTAAAGAGCAGACGGGGTTGATCTCCTCTAGGACTGACCGGTTTGATCGCCTTGCAGTCCAAGGGACTCGCGGGAGTCTTCTCCAGCACCCTAATTCAAAGGCCCCAATTCTTTGGCACTCCGCTTTCCTTATGGTCCCGCTTTCACAGCCAGGTGGGCAACCTACCTAAGTCCAAATCGATGAGCGTTTCCAAACCTGAAGAAATCCTTATTTTTTTCCTAGCATCACATTGAAAATGCACCAAGAAAATGACCCAGCAGGATGGAAAAGCAGAAAATGTCGAGGGAGGAAACAAGGGAGAGAGAAGATAGTAAATAGAACAACAGAAATCCTGGCTTCTCTTCCCTGCCTCTCATGCATTCTTTTTCATTTATATTATTGCATTTAATACTCTGCACATCCGGTGAGGTTTCTGCCTAGCAGATATATTGTTTTGATTTAAGTTTGAGGGGGGGTTTTTTTGGCCAAAGCAGATAGCCTTTTCTGCCAAAGAGAAAACATTTATTCTTCTTCCCACCTACCCACCCACCCTCTCCTCTCCTCTTCCCGCCTCTCCCCTGTTTGCAGTTTTTTTTTTCCCATTCTTGTTTTCGCTGCCCTCTGCCCCGGGTTAGCTGCGACCTCCCGCTCCACTTCCCACATCCCCCTCATTCCACAGTGGTGTTTGGGATGCAGCCAAAATTTCAGGGCTGTAGAAAAACGTTTTGAAAAAACAAAAACAAAAAAATCCCATAAAAATCCACAACCTGTGCCAGCAGAAAGAGAAGCAAATGAAAGAAAACTTAAGGTGGTCGCAGCAGAATTTAATGTTTTCCCTGGGAAGTTATCTGCATTTTCTTCCATGATGGGAAAATTATGCATGAAGTACATATAATCACAGCAATTTCGCTTATCCCTCTCCTCCTCCTCCTCCTCTCTCTCCCTTCTCTCTTTTCTCCTCTTTCTCATCTCCTTCTTTGTCTCCTCATCCCCCTCTCTTCACCAATTCTCTTCCTCATTTTCCCTTCCTTCTCCTCCTTGTCTCTCTTCTCCTTCTCTTTTTCCAATCCTTTTCTTTCCCCTTCCCTCCTTGTCTCTTGTCTCTTTTCTCTTTCTCCAATCTCCTTCTCTTTCTGTGTCTCCCCTTCCTCCTCTCCAATCCTCTTTTCCTCCTCCTCCTCCTCCTCCTCCTCCTCCTCCTCCTCCTCTCCTAACCCTTCCCTTCCAGCACTGCTAATGCTACCGAGTTCCGTAATGAGGCATCTGCAAGAAAAAAGAGGGCACCAAAACCCCCTCATTTCAACCCTGAGCTACAAAATTCTCCTTTATTGATAGCTTGCTATCTCTCCAGGGTCGACCCCTCTTTGCCCACGATTCCTGCAGCCCCACATAAGTGTTAGGAAAGTGGCAGAGCAGCTGCACATGTCCTTTGCGCAAGGTCATCTCTGGGCCTCCATGCCAGTCTGGTGGAGAAAGAGGCCCCTTTCCTTCACTGACACAGAGGTCAAAGAGTTTACTAATGGGTGATCCATTTTCTACCACTGGAGCCAAATAAAACTTGGATATATTTGCAGCCGTGAAGAGGGCGGGACGGAATGTGTGAGGGTTGTTGGCTTGACACTCTTCTGGCTCTAAGGCATCATAAAAACTCATCCCATTTAAAGTGGCCTGGAGGATTGCCGGAATCCAGCCAAGCCAAGTAGGCAGAGGACTAGTGGGATTATTATTATTTTTTTTTCCTGGCCAGGGTGGAAGGCAGGCAGAGAAACGATCGTTTTCGAATTCTCCATTGCATTTGTGGGCAAAGAACAGATGGGAATGCAGGGAGGAGTTTTGAAAGGCTAAATAGCATCAGGACAAACCAGTGGAGGGTCTCCTTGATGGCGTTGGAGAAGAATCTGTAAGACGGAAGCTCTGAAGTCGGATGTGTCCTTTTATCCCTTGCATTTTCTCGTGGAGACCTTGGTGCTCTCTGAGCTTGGCTGTTGGTTTGTTTTTTTGCAGACGTTTCAGTCACTGCTATCACTGTAGAGGTTACCAAGTTAGATAATAAAACATCTGCAAGAAAACAACCAAGCCCAGCACGAAGTCTTCCTCCTCCTCCTCCTCCTCCCATTCTGTTTCTCCTCCACTCTGCAAACCTCACTCTCTTCTAGCACTGATGACGTTACCTAGATTGGTAATGAAATATTTGCCACAAAACAACCAAGCTCAGAGAGCACCAAAAACTCCAGTTGTCGTTGGCGTTGGCGTTGTCATTGTCCTCCTCCTCCTCCTCCTCCTCCTCCTCCTCCTCCTCCTCCTCCTCCTCCTCCTCCTCTTCATTCCTCAAACCCCATTCCCTTCTAGACCTGATGATGTTCCTTAGGTAGGTTATGAAACATCTGCAAGAAAACAGCCAAGCTCGGAGAACACCAAGGACCCCATTTCTCCTTAAACTGAGTTCCTGTTTTCCCCTTTTAATGTCTTGGCTCTGATCAAAATGTATCTATTGCCGAGTCAGGTATAGACTGCTGAAAGAAGAAAAGGCCTCTTCTCTGCAAAGAACCAGAGCATCTCAAACAGTTTCTAAACTCAGTTGAGTTTTTGCCTCAGTGGATTCGATGGCTGTTTTCACTCTCCCTCTATCAACGTATTTCCTTCCCCAGCTTTTTCCTCCCTCTGCTACCTCTGGCATGGTTCTCCCTAGATGCTCCTGAAGTTTACAAGCAGCCCAGGGAGAATAATAATAGAACCCTTAAGAGCTGAATTCAATTACAGTAAAAGTTGTTTGTTTGGATTGGCATCGACTAGCCATGTTCAGCATCCGCATACCGAAACTGGTTGCAACGTCCAACATTGGCCTTCATTCAGAATGCTTGGAATACTTTCCTCCGCCGAATCCCCAAACTGTCTCTAGACACGCGACTGGACTCACCGTGACACACACAGTGTTGGTGCACCATCTTCACCTGGTTGAGGAGGTGGTCCAGAGCGTCGGCCTGTCCTCTCTGGCGTGGAGCCCTCCCGTCGTATTCTCTCCAATCTGGAGTGGGTGTAGGATGAAAGGTTAGTGGCAAGAGTGCATTATGCGTGCCTGCACTGATGATATTGACTAGTTTAGTAATGACACGTCTGCAAGAAAACTTCCCAGCTCAGAGAGCACCAAGGAGCCCACAGTTCTCCTCCTCCTCCTCCTCTTCCTCTCTCTCCCTTCTCTCTTTTCTCCTCTTTCTCATCTCCTTCTTTGTCTCCTTATCCCCCTCTCTTCACCAATTCTCTTCCTCATTTTCCCTTCCTTCTCCTCCTTGTCTCTCTCCTCCTTCTCTTTTTCCAATCCTTTTCTTTCCCCTTTCCTCCTTGTCTCTTGTCTCTTTTCTCTTTCTCCAATCTCCTTCTCTTTCTGTGTCTCCCCTTCCTCCTCTCCAATCC
>JANHFL010002768.1:317186-327937 GCA_032468155.1 Oxyrhabdium leporinum | reverse complement strand
CCCAGCTACATTGATGGGTGAGAAACGATGTCATAAAATTAGGAAAACGTCAGAATGATAGTAGCACTTAGTCTAGAAGCAAAATCAGCTGCAAGGGAGATGAGTGCTCGTTTTCATTGTAAGAATCTTGTCTTGGAGGTGTTTTAATGTGCCTTTCTGCCCTGATCTAGAGACCAGGAGTGAAGGTCAGTATGCTGCAAGTCTAGACAAGCAGTCAAGAGTAACAGAATAACAGAGTTGGAAGGGATCTTGGAGGTCTTCTAGTCCAACCCCCTGCTCAAGCAGGAAATCCTATTCCATTCCAAACAAACGGCCGTCCAAACTTTTCTTGAAAAAACCCACCAGTGATGGAGCAACCTCTTTCCATTTTTTCTTTCCCCTTTCTCTTTCTTTCTCCTCTTTTTCTTTCTTTCTCCTCTTTCTCTTTTTCTTTCTTTCTCTTTCTTTCTCCTCTTTCTCTTTCTTTCTCCTCTTTCTCTTTCTTTCTCCTCGTTCTCCTTCCTTCTGTCTCCTCTTTCTCTTTCTTTCTCTTTCTCTTTTTTTCTCCTCTTTCTCATTCTTTCTTTCTGTCTCCTCTTTTTCTTTCTCTTTCTCTTTCTTTCTCCTCTTTCTCATTCTTTCTTTCTGTCTCCTCTTTTTCTTTCTCTTTCTCCTTCTTTCTCCTCTTTCTCCTTTCTTTCTCCTCTTTCTCTTTCTCCTCTTTCTCTTTTTCTTTCTCCTCTTTCTCTTTCTTTCTCTTTCTCTCCTGCAACGTATCCTCCCTGTCATAAAAGGGCTTGTCTCATGTTTTACATGGAGGTGTTTTTTGTTTTTTTGTTTAGCATGCTGAATGCTCTACAGTCAAATAAATCCCTGATAGAATTTAATTATCTCTTGTTTTGTCAATGGTCTATCAAAACTCTTCTCACCCTCTGCTGGTCCTGGCATGTATTGCACTAATGACTTGGGAAAATGCTTTTTCTCTGGTTTTTCCGGTAGATTTTTACAGTCTTCTGGAGCACCAGATTTCAGGGTCCACAGCAAGCTTTTCCAGAGAGATGGAGCCAGATGGCAGGAGGCTGGAATTTGAGCAAACAATTTGGGTTTTTTTCCTTGCATCGTCCATCCCAAGAACATGTGTCTCTGGATGGATTTGAAATCTAGTCAATAATACTTATGCGGTTGGGCTGTTTCATTCGGTGTCGGCCTCTGATTGGAACTACAAGCCTTTTTTTTTTTCCCTCTGACAGTTGTATAACTTTTCAAAAGTTGGTCGGATCAAGGCAAGCCTGTCCTTTCTTTCCAAATGTGTGTTAGCTTGCAACGATGGGGAAGGAAGCCATTGGAAAGCATGCTTGGCAATAGGATTGTATTTTTTTTATCAAAAAAGACAGGCGCACCTTCTTCCAGGTAGCTGACCCAGGTTAAATATTCATTGTATAATAACCAAAAAAAATGCATTCTTTCCCCCCCTCCAAAAAAAACCAAAACCAAAACAAAAAAAACCCCAACAACAAACAAACCCAATGAAAGACAACTCGAGGCAATGGTAGCCTTCAGTCATTTTAGGTGAATAAATGATCTTTCTGATGATTACAAATGAATACATTCATACAGAACTCAGAATAAAGCTGAATATAATGAACAATCACCTCTAGGAAGGATGACTTTGCAATTTTTCTGAAAAAGGAGGAGGGCTGCGTGTTGCTTGTGTTACCGTTTTGCAATGATGGATAAACTTGCTGAGTTCTGCTGACTCGGGCCGACTGAAGACAATTCTCGTAGATTAATGATGGGAGAGAAAAGAAATGATGATCGGGGCCATGGGCAAGTCGAAAGAGCTTGGCAGCAGAAGTATCTGATCCTGAAGTCGCTTAATCGCATGAAATGATTCCGTTCTTCTTTTCGGATGAAGCGGGTTCATTAATCAGTACAGAAGAGCTGAAGATTTAATAATTGGGTTTACTTAGTTTTCCATTTCTTTAGCAGAACCTGTTCCATCATCTTGTGTCTTTTATTTCTGACATTTCTGAACATTGTAGAATATTTTAGATCAGTAGTTTCTGTCATATATACTCTCTCTCTCTCTCTCTCTCTCTCTTTCTGTGTATGTACGTGTGCGTGTATACACACACACACACACACACACACACACACACATGAGAAACACTTATTTGGCCACCAGCAAAGTAAAAGCACTTTTATTTAGAATTAGTTGTAAACTTTTATCAACAACTATTTCATTGGGCCAGAACCTCAGAGAGGATATCAAGGTGCAATCCTTGCCATTTATCCTTTTAGGTGGTTTTTGATGATGGTTTTATTGTATAATTATTGTTTTCAGTTTTAAGTGGATGATTGTTTAATTGAGCTTTCAGCTTGTTTGTTCTCTCTGCTGGTTGCCCTGAGCACCATACGCTTAGGTAGAATGACAAGAGAAAATGCTGTGAGCCAAACAAACAGAGAAACTAACTTGATGGCATCTTAAAGGCTCACCAATTTAAAAATTGCTTTTCATTCTTTAAGGCACCACAAACATCTTAGCTGGATTTTGCTGCAGGAGACTAACTTCTGTCCTTCTTTGTGTCATTCATTTTCAACCAAGTTACAGTAGGTCAAAGGGGGTTGAAGTACCTTCTCTTCCACAGTACTAGGTGGAGAGATCTTGCTCCCCTATGGGATAGAGTCAAGTTCTCGTCATTCTGGTTGCTCTTTTCCTTCTCCAGAGGAATCTGGAAGGAGTAAAAAATATTAACTACATGGATTCTTCCAAGAAAAATGTTCAAGACGTAAGGAGAATGGTTGAAGAAACCAACATAGGGGAAGGCAGTTTGAGAAACTACTGGTTGTACATAAACAGTTTCTGGTTCCAGTTTTCCTCGGTTCTTCATCTATTGTTCAATGATAATTAGTTATAGTTATCATCCAATATCAAGGACAAACCACTTGGATGCCTAAGGGTTGGTTTCTGTGTGCAAATATTCTATAAAATGTGTGTGGGGAGTATGAAGAGAAGGTTGATTTGTGTTTGGCTCATGAATCTGAACCCAACTCAACTCAGAATAACAGAATAATAGCGTTGGAAGGGACTTAGTAGGGACCCCCCCCCTACTCAAGCAAGAAACCTCATACCATTTCAGACAAATAGTTGCCCAATCTCTTCTTAAAGACCTCCAGTGTTGGAGCACCCACAACTTCTGGAGGCATCTCAAATGCTTTGGAGTGTTGTCTTTTCCTTCCTCTGTTTATCAATGCATTCATCATTAGACAAACATTTGACTCTGTTTCCAAAGAGATTATGCCAAGTGGATTTCATAGACCTGTCTGGCACAAGCTATGATGATATTTTGTGCATCAGGATGTTATTACTCAAATGTTATGACTATTCATGTCATTGGTGGGAGGACATCCTGACAGACAGGATATTACTTTAGAGTCAGAATTGCAAGGGGTCTTCGAACGCATGTTAGTTTAAGAAGCAAAATATTGGAATTGCTTTTAAAGACACAAATAAACGGTATCTGCAGTCTCTCATAAGAACAATGGTTCTGTGAAGAGAGTTGGCTGGGAATCTCTTGAGTGGATGTTCAAATATTTCCTCAGAAATCAGTCTGGGGAAAAAAATGAGATCTCCATGAAAATGTAGGCATTAAATCTCTCTTTCCTAAAGTTTTTTCCTCCCTGCTTTATAAATTGTCCCGACATAAATTGAAGAGCAATCCAATCACTTTGAGTAGACTGCAATCGCACAGCAAGTCAGTTGAAGCCATCACATGATATTCTCCAATTTGGTGCTTTTCAGATA
Source organism: Oxyrhabdium leporinum (assembly GCA_032468155.1). NCBI lineage: Eukaryota > Metazoa > Chordata > Lepidosauria > Squamata > Cyclocoridae > Oxyrhabdium > Oxyrhabdium leporinum. The sequence continues at coordinate 324,153 of JANHFL010002768.1, read as the reverse complement.
TGTTCGATGTTGGTTTCTTTTCATTTGGGTTTCTTTTGCTCTCCCTTTCAGATTAAAACAGAAGACCTCAGTGAATCCTTGCAAACGTCCCTCTCCTCCAGATCAGGTCACCTAACCCAAGGATCTTCCATGATGCCTGGAGGACAAATTCCTGGGGTAAGAGAAAGCACTCTTCACACATTCAAGCACAGGTGACAAGTTCAAGAATAGGAGTTTCCTGTTCTAAAGGCCCTTGGAGCACTTCAGTCTAAGATAGTTCAACCCTGATCCACGTTTGAATGAAATCGATTGGGCCATCTTCACATGGATGGCAGGAAGGACATTCTGGTTATATAAACAGAAAAAAATAGGATAGGATCTTTCCTTGAGGATTTGTTGCTTAAGAAGGATTGTCCCAAAGGTGCTTTTTCAACTGAGCTGAAGAAGCTTCTTGGATGAGAAGCGAAACATCTTCAAGGAAAAACAAGGAAGTCCAGTTGCCTTTTGCCAAAGCACCTTTGGGACAACTGACCTGGATGACGGAGAATCTAAATAGACACTTAGCTATGCACTTAAGGGGGGTGGCATGCATGGTGTGGAAAAATAAACAGAAATATATTTCCCACTTCCTCATCACCATGTTATCCAAGAAGGGTAGAAGGTTTAAGGGGAATGCGAATGCCAACTTCCTTTCTTGAATTCATGGACAAACGACATGGCTTTCAGCGTGGGCATTTATGCAAGATGGGGCTATTGGCATTTGTAAAGTTTGTAAGTCAGGTTCAAGTTTGAAAAGCTCTTGCTCCTCTACAATCTTAGAACCGTAGGACTGGAAGGGACCTTGAAGATCAACTAATCCAACCCTTTGCCCAAGGCAGGAGATCAGACTGTCTGGGACAAATGGTTGTCCAATCTTCTAGGACAACCATTGGGCCCTGTGACTAATACAGCTGGATACCACATTGTACAGATGGTCCTTGACTTACAGCAGTCCATTTAGTGACCGTATGAAGTTATGGCATCGGAAAAAGTGACCATTCTTTCACACTTGTGACCATTGCAGAATCCCCATGGTCGCGTGATCAAAATTCGGACCAGCTTGGCAACTGACTCATATTTATGATGTTTGCTGCGTTCCGGGGTATCATGTGATCCCCTTTTGTGACCTACTGACAAGCAAAGTCGATGGGGAAGCCCAATTCACTTAACAACTGGGTGACTTAACTTCACATCTGCAGGGATTTTGTGGCCAGAGAGGTTGTAAAATGGGGCAGAGTTCCCGTGACAACCGTCTCGCTTAGCACCATAAATTTTGGGCTCAGTTGTGGTCATACGTCGAGGACTGCCTGCACTACATGAAAGCAACTATAATGTCTCCTAACTTTTGAGTAATGGGCAACCTTTCCTGGTCCAAGGCCTTATTGCCTTTGAGTGGAAAAAGGATACTCTCCCCCAAACAGGGTGGGACCGGAGAACTAAATTTAGTCTGCTTTCATTTATATTTAAATTTAATTAAAATTAAAGCGAGTAAAGATGATTGCTCTCCAGTCATGCCTAATAATGCCTTAATATTTCCACTCCTTATGTCACATTAAGAATCACAGTTTGGGGCCACACCTTTTTGAGAAAGCCACACCAATACCTAAGCCCAGACATTCAGGCAAAGAGCATCACTTATTTTTTAGCTTTCGGGTATTGTGTGAACCCAGTCGGGGGTTAAGAGGAAGGGGTTATCCCCCCCCCAAAAAAAGATCTTGGTTAAACAAACAATGGCTTAGTTCAAGGAGGGCTGTATGGCCTGGGCTTCCAGTGTTGATCCTCAAGCGAAAAGCAAGCTGACCACGCCCACGCCTTTGCAAATGTGTCGTTATTTGGGAAAGAGGAAGAGGAGAAAGCAGGAGGCAGAAGAGGGGCAGTTGCCCAGTGATGGGTTAGCTGTGGAAAGGTGTCCTAGTAGCTGACCTGTCTTCTTCTCCTTCAGAATGTGAATTCTCTTCATACTTTGCAGCACCTCGTGCAAGTCCCAGGGCCTATGCAGTCTGTCCCACTATTCTTGCTTTCTCAAGGCCCAGCAGGACAACAAGGTAAGGTGAACATCTCCAGATGTTGGTTGGGTTGTCTATAATGTCTGTGTCTGATGTCTATAAGGTCAGTGTTTCTCAGCCTTGGACACGTTAAGATGTGTGGACTTCTTAAAGTCTGAGAGTTGAAGTCCATGCATCGTGGAGTTGCCAAGGTTGAGAAACCCTGGTGTAGATGCTGTTCCCTAGTCCTGAGACATACCACCAGTTCCTCAAGTCAAGAACTACTTCCTTGAGCTCCTTCTCCCTTTTCAGAGGTCTAAGAGTCCAAGGTTTCCTCCGGGCAACAGCTGAACAACCTTGTCCAGGAGATGCTTAATTCTTGTTTCTAAAGCCTTCTGGTCTTTCCAGGAGCTTCCGGGCAGCAGCGAGGAGAAAGTGGGGCTGCTCCAGTGATGGTGGCTAGCAGCTTCTTGCTCAAACCTCTCAGGGACTCTCCTAGACAACAAAACAGCTACACCAGATGTTCTCCAGCTTCTTCCACCCATCCTTCAAAAATGTCCCTCAACATACTATTGCAATTCCTGCTTCAGCAGCAGAATCCTTGGTCCCAGATAGACACCTTCTACCAAGGCTTAATTTCAAGATTACTGAAGGACCTTCAAGTTCAGGAGGTCTTAGGACAACATTGCCCCCTTAGCCAACCAGATGTTTGGTAACACAACGGCTGTACTTGCTCATCCACTATCAGGCTAGGGATGAACATGGCCTTATTAGGAATAGATCTGACATTTCAGAATCCAAGATCACCAGCAATCCAGCCCACCAAGACCAAGAACTTGGGTGATCCACCAAAGAGCTCATTTCTCCTACCCTGGAGTGGCCAGCTCAGCAAGGTTGTGTCTTCTGCTTCCTGGTATCTCCAATGACTTTAAAAAAAAAAGCAAATGGTTTCAGAGTCAAAGTTCAGAACAAGTCTGCTGTGATGCCTGGAGCCACGGAGTCACGGTTCCATGAGCCACCTGTCAAATCTTCTCCTTTGGGGAATGGATGATATCACCACTCATCTTTTCCTGCCCAAACCTTTCCCACCTCACAGGAAGAGACTTACCCAGGTAGGCCAAAACAAGCCACCCTACAGCTAGGAAGCAAAGCCATGGGGCTAATTTTTTTTTTGCACGTCTGGCTCATTTAGATCCTATCTGCCTCGAATGTTGTAAAATTATTAAACAATGGTGTGGAGCAGTCGACAAGCCTTTCCAGAGCCACACAGGGCTTGCGAGTCTAATTGTGCTGACAAGCGTGCCCCTGATTTGCAAGTTTCCAGGCACATGAAACTCAAACCAGTTCCTGCCCTGTGGTGGTTTCAACAGCTCTGTGTTGTTTCCTTTCCTCTGGAGACATCACATCAGGAACAAAGTGAGGGCTTTGCCGAAGAAGGTGCAAGATCAGGATTACGCAGGCCAGGAGTAGCAACCCAAAGATGATCTGCGGTGACTCAGTTTTCAGGGACAGACATGAGCAGAATCGAGAAGAGAAGCAACCTAGAACTTAAGGAGAAATTTCCTGACAGTTAGAACAATTAACGTCCAATATCTAAGGTGCAGCCCCATAGAAGAAGGGGTCAAGCTCTTCTCCAAAGCCCCTGAAGGGAGGACAAGAAGCAACGGGTGGAAACTAATCAAGGAGAGGAGCAACCTAGAACGAAGGAGGAATTTCCTAACAGTGAAAGGAACGACTTGTCTCCAGAGGTTATAAATGCTCCATCACTGGAAGAAGAGATTGGGCAGCGTCTTGTTTGAAATGGTCTAGGGTCTCCTGCTTGATTAAGGGCTGGACCAGAAGACCTCCAAGGTCCTTCCCAACTCTGTTATTCCGAAGGAGATGAGATGGGTGAAAGAGTAGCAGCGATGGTGCCAGCTGAAATGCAGTTGAAATGTGGGTCTGCAACCATCTCGGCTTGTCGCACGCGTTGTGCAGCCAGTTCAAGCCATGGCTGAAGATTCTGCTGTGCTGCCCCCCCCTTTTTTTTTTAATGAATGCACCCAACCTGTTTTCACCTCGCGCAACAATTCCCGACGTTAATAGAGGAGGAGGAAGACACCAGTCAATTTGTCTGCTTGGTGACAGGCAGTTCAAAGCAGGGAGGACTTCAGGAGGTGTTGCCTCACCTTTGTCGCCGAGTCGCCTCCAGCAAATTGTCTTATTGTCCCAGCCACGCGCCGGTGAGACAGAGATGGTGACACTTGACTTAACTTGCCCCAGCCTGGCATGGAAGGGTGGGAGCTGTGATGCAACGTGCGGGGTGGGTAAGATGCTAACACAGGTAGCCCTTGACTTGTGACCTCAACGGAGCCCCAAATCTCTGTTGCGAAGGGGGACATTTGTTCAGTGGGTTTCGCCCCGTTTTGTGACCTACTTTGCCACAGTTGTTAACTGAATCCCTGCAGTTGTTGAGCTAGTCGCAGGGTTGTTAAGTGACTCTGGGCTCCCCTGTTGACTTTGCCCATCAGAAGGGGATCACATGACCCCCCCTGCCCCCAGGATGCTGCAACCGTCATAAATATGAGTCAGTTGCCAAGCGTCTGAATTTTGATCACGTGACTAAGGGAACGTTGCAACAGTTGTAAGTGTGAAAAAGGGTTACATGACACTTTTTCAGTGCCATTGCTACTTCTAATGGCCACTAAATGAATTGCTGTGAGGGGAGAACCACCCTGTCATGCTAGGTCATTTTCTTAAGACTAAGTTCTTAAGACATAACAAGCTTTACTTCTGAATTTAAAACAATGGGATGGAAAGATCAGAGGTCAAGAGTGATCCCCTCTTCTGACACTTTGGCTTCTGGCCCCCCAGAATCACAACTGATCACTACGCTGCGTTTTTCATGTTGAGCAATTCCTACGTGTAGCACGTTAGCGATCTGGGGGAAGAAGGGTTAATTTGCACAGGCAACACTCTCTAGACGACTACTGAAATTGTGAAATGTTGTAATGGAGAAAGAGAAGGCAAGAGACAACTTGTCGCCCAAAGGGAGCAGGGGCGTCCCTTGGGACTGTGAAATTTGGGATTACGGGTCAACGACCTGCATCTGGGCATGGGTGGCCTTGGTGGAACCAAAGTATCTGGCTGAATTTTTCTCCATCTCTTTCAGCTCTTCAATCAAACCTTCTCTCCTTTCCTCAGCAGCAAAGTGGACTTCTCCTCCCACAGCATGGACACAGCATAGCATCTCAGGTCAGTCCCATCAGTTGACTTGCTGCTGTTGTCATTACGAGGGTTGTCCCCTTTTTGTTGAAACTCGGTTAAACGGAGAACCGACAAAGCCAAGCTACAGGTTACATCTCCCGTTAGATATTGTAGAACAGAAGATAGAATAAAAGACTTGGAAGGGACCTTGGAGGTCTTCTCATCCAGCTCCCTGCTCAAGTAGGAGACCCTATACTTGGAATACCACTATCGTGTCACACACACACACACACACCAGTCCTTCTTTTCTCTACATTAGCCATCCCCAAATCCTTCCAACCTTGTTATCCCGAGTTATTCTAAACACCACACACCAGTCCTTCTTTTCTCTACATTAGCCATCCCCAAATCCTTCCAACCTTGTTATCCTGAGTTATTCTAAACACTTCCAGCCCGTATTTTGAAGAGGTCCGTGTTTGTCCTTGGGATTTCAAATTTTCAAAATTCTATCAGCGTGTCCCCAATCCTAGAAGAATTGCCCCTGATGAAATCTTTCCCCTTACAGGTACATAATCTTGTTGCCAAGCCAGGATTGACACAATCACTTTCTTGCTCACAGTTTAAACGCATTGTCTCTCTCTGTCTGTCTCGGTATCTGTCTCTGCTTCTGAAATTCCACAGAGCTCATTAAAATGCCCGAAAGATTAGGATCATGGAAGTCAAGAAAAGTCTTGTTTAACTTGGGTTGGATGCCTGGTGACAAGGAGGAGTTTCCTTGGCAATATTATTTAAATGGGTTTCCTCTTTCTGGGATATTTTTCAGCTGTTCAGTCTATCCTACTTATCCTGATAGACACCCTCTTAATTCTATCCCAAAGGTGCTTTTTCCAAAAGACTACTGGACTTTCTCATATATTTTTTTCTTGGCAAATATTTCGCTTCTTATCCAAGAAGCTTCTTCAGTTCTTTTTGGGATGAGAAGCAAAATGCTTTCAAGGAACAACCCCCCCCCCCACACACACACACAAAAAGTCCAGGTGCCTTTTGGAAAAAGCACCTTTGAGACAACCATGACATGGATGATTGAGAATCTCCATAGATCTCCAAATCCTAAGGAGATCCAACCTTCCTCAACGTCCATGATGGCACCACCCAGGAACAAGGGAGACTGAAAAGTAGTAGCTGGTTTGTGGGAGCCTGAGAAGTTTAATGTCTGTGTGGTTTGGCCTGCCGCTCTAGATCCCGTGATGTTCTCCTAACGGGATGCTCTTCCAAATGTCCATGTGGCTGGGAATTCTGGAACAGGTTGTCAAGGGTTGCAGAAGAATGAGATGGGGCTGCAATGTAATGACAATTGCACAACGGCTTGCATTTTAACAGGCAGTGGGACGTCCTGGACACCCTGGGTCATCCTTGGAGCCTCACCTGGAGGCCCCACAGCACTTACAAGTGGCCAAACACTTGCCATCCTCCATGGCAACAGATGAAGCCAACGATTTGGAAGAACTGGAAAAATTTGCCAAGACTTTTAAGCAGAGGCGTATCAAACTGGGTTTTACGCAGGTGAGAGGGGTCTCAGGCCAGATGGACAATTCATGGACCTTCAACTACAGGGGGAGGAAAAACCCTTTCTGCTCCCAACTGCAGCAGTGCAGTAGCACCAGGGGAAGACTTTCAGTTCTGTTCTAAGAGCAGTAAATGAAATAAACTCTTCTCTTCTCTTCTCTTCTCTTCTCTTCTCTTCTCTTCTCTTCTCTTCTCTTCTCTTCTCTTCTCTT